>BLSH010258249.1:716290-752275 GCA_018402905.1 Glandirana rugosa | reverse complement strand
TGGAACAAATCTAGATTTTTGCTGTGACACGCAGATGGTAGGGTCTTAAAAGTACAAATCTATAGACCCATCTAGTCTTGTGTCAAGGGTTCAAGCTGGTGTCTGTGGTGTAATGATGTGAGAAACTAAGAACTGCGACTGAAAACTAACTAAACACTGCATCTTAAGTAGAATATTTTTGCTGCATATTTCTACTTTTTTAGGTGTAAATGGTACAGGTATTGGATAGATGTACTGTGTGTAAGTGGAAAACTCAACAGGGAATGTAAGACACCTTTGTAATAGCTGAGGCAGGTGGGTCAATCTGGGAACATGAGAAGAGAACACAGGCATTTTCACCGCAGTCCCATAGAGATGTAAGAAATGTATATTTCAGCATTTAGGTACCCACAAAAAAGTGAAACAAGCTTGTTAATAATGGCTAAGGGTGGTGGGTGGTGGTTGGTGTTGGGAATATGGCCACAAAGATCTCTCTATTATGCTTCACAAAAAATGTAAGAAAGTGGTAAGTGGTTCAATGTGCTGGTATCCATACAAAGTTAAATCATAGATTTGGGTGGACCTAACCCAGGGGCGGATCCAGAGTCTAGTCTCGGGAGGGGCACTGGCAGAAAATAAGGTGTTGCTAAGGGTACTTTCACACTTGAGCCAATCGAGCGTTGGCGGCGCTTTTCAGGCACTAGCGGGGAGCTTTTAACCCCCAAGAAGGGGTTAAAAAGGGGTTAAGTGCCCCTGTTGCGGCACTTCCGAATCGTTTTTCGGCAGTTCGGAGGTGCTGCCCATTCATTTCAATGGGCAGGGGCGGTGGAGGAGTAGTGTATACACCGCTCCCAAACCGCCCCAAAGATGCTACTTGCAGGACTTTTTCTAACGTCCCGCAAGCGTACCGCCCAGTGTGAAAGCACTCAGGGCTTTCACACTGGGGTGGCATGAGAGGCAGTTTTCAGGTGCTATTTCTAATGCTAAAATGCCTGAAAACTGCCTCAGTGTGAAAGTGCCCTTACGGAACTGTATTCAACGTATCATACATTCCTAACCTTGTTTAAAGCAGTGACACTGTTTTTAAGTGTTATACGCATCCCCATGCCAGAATCCCATTTATTTGTATTCTGACACATGGCTGCACTGACACAGCCTCTATGTCCCATTATAGCATGCTGGTGCGGGTCCCTGAACGCACCCTGAATGCATTCTGGGACCCACACCAGCACACATAATGGGACACAGTGGCTGTGTCTCAGTACAAAAAAAATAGTAATGCTGGCACAGGGATATATGCAACAATTTATGCATCCCCAAGTCAGTAAAAGACAGCCCCACATGTGAGATGCATGTCTGCAGCACGCCCTGTGCGAATGAGGCCTAAAGATGAATTTCACTGCCATTCTATATCATCATTATTATCATGATAATCACACAATACAGGTGCTGTGGCTCAATGCACCTGTACTGTGTAATTATCATAATGATAATGATGATGATTGGTAATTGTAATATGCAGCATGGAGGGGGTTAACTCACTGATAGATTAGTGACCAATGGCAATTAATTAACCCCTTTGTGCTGCATTAGAGGCAGTGGCACCAACAGTGTTAATTAACCTCTATACTGCAGCATGAAGGGGTTTATAAACTTTGAAACTAACACAGCACAAAGGGGTTAATTACATGCTACTGATCAGTAATGCATCAGTGAGTACATTAACCCCCTCCATGCTGCATATTACCATTGTAAATTAATCACTGCCAAACCCCCCCCAGCGTTAGCTGTGTGCACTGGATGTAGTGGTTAAGACAAGGTGTTAGGTAAGGTTCACTCACTTGCAGTGCACATGGGTTCTGGTCCTATACGCGGCATCTTGTTTTCAATCCCGCACTCCCGGCCTCTGTATCGTGACATCATGCCAGCCGGGACTAGAAGTCTCCTGTCGGGTGGAGATCACTCCGCCTGACAGACAGGCAAGTGAAGTGACTGCAGTGCTTAGAAAGGCAGAAGCGCGCTGGGCACACTCGCACCGCTCTGCTGCAGCTCTGCCAATGATTGACAAACAACAGTGTGTCACCGCGGTCTGCACCCCCATAACAATGCCAATGCCTGGGCCCCTCTAAATGTACTGATGGGACCCAGAGAAAGAATTGCAGGCCATCTAGGAGCCGGGGATGCAGAAATAAAGTCCCTGCAGCTGCATTTACGTGATGCGTCTCCACTTAAATCGGATGAGATGGCAGAGCGGAGGGAGAAAGCCTCGGAGTTTGTAATATTTTCTGGCAATTGCCCCGTAGCCCCCCCCCGGATCCGCCCCTGCTTTGTGTATCAGGCTATGTGCGTATAAAGGTATCTTTTCAGGATCTCGCTCTCATGTTCCACACCTCCTTTCCTGCTACTCCTTAGGGGGATGGGCGGTCCGTCCGACCGGTCGGTCGTCAATCTCTTTCTTTGGGTTCAAACCTTCTTTTTTTGTCTCAAATGTAAAGGAACAGAAGGCTCCCATGGTGTAGTAGATTAAGATCCAAATTTATTAAGCCAAATAAAAACGCTTACATAAAAACAGGTTACAATCAATCAAAAACATCCAGCAAGGGTAAAAGCACCTCTCACTAGGTATCCAGCAACGTTGTGTGCAGCCTACACGTCACGTCACGTGACTTCTTCAGGGCCCACTACACCATGGGAGCCTTCTGTTTCTACCTTTATACGCACATAGCCTGATACACAAAGGTGAGATTTCTGAGAGCACATATCACAGCGAAGCACCGGCTAGAGGAATCTCTTTGAGGTGGAATACATCTTGAACCCCCCAGAAAAAAGAGGCTTTCTTTATGCGAATAAAACACCAAATGTTTGAATGGACACTTGAGCACCAGTCACTTTACGTCACCATCATAATCTTATTTAAAATTGGACTTTACTTTACTGTTTGAGCACAGTTATTTTATGAACCAGCACTTTGTGTATATATCTATTGGAATCTATTATTGTCATCTATTTTATTCAATGTTTTTTTGTATCAGAATGTGATTGTATTTGTCAAACATTTTTATTTCTGGGGTCACTACCATTAGAATGGTTTTATCTGCATAAGCATCTTACTGTATATGTGAAACACCTTTTTGCCTGGAGCTGATTTTAAGCATTCACACCCGAACACGTGTATCATCATTTATATGTCAGATAGACCTGAGATATTTAGCTGAAATACCTGGCCATTAGAAGTCCTTACATATCCTCACCACTAGAGGGACTCCAGTTAACATAATTGTACTCTATAGGCTGCGCAGTACCACTTTCATTTAAATATGATGAATGATGAATGCGCTTTGTCACAAACCTGTGTGAAGCACCTCTCACAAAGTTGTCGTTTCCTGTTTTGAACCCTCCACATGCCCAACAACATATAAGTTTGATTTGGAGATTTGTGGGATCATTGATCATGGAGCCTTGGACATGTGTTATTTTGAGCTTTACCCTGCACAGATATCAATGCTGAGGCATTTTTTCATTTGCAAAGAGTGTGTATTCCTAATGAACAGGTGTAAGCACTTGAGGCCAACTCAAGAGACAGAATCAATTACACTGGTGGGTGTGTCCTTTACTAGCTGGGTGGAAGTGTGCTAGCAAACTTAGCTAGGTTATTTAAACATTTCCCGCCCAACCTATTGACTAATGACGGCCGGGCGGTGGTTCAGTTATCCTGACTGGATGTCCATTGATGTCCCCAGGATAAACCGCAATCGTGCGCCCACGGGGGCGTGCATCGCGGCGATCGATGGTGCGGTGTGTCAGTCTGACCCACTGCATTACCGATCTCAGTAAAGAGCTTCCATCGGAAGCTCTTTACCACATGGCTTATCACAATGTAAACAGGAAGACATTTATCGGTTTTTCCTCTACTTGCATCTGCAGATGTGAATAGAGGAGAGCCGATCAGTGGCTCTCCTGACAGGGGGGTCTGCACCAATTGTTAATCAGCGCAGCTCCCCCCTTGGATCGCCACCCTAGACCACCAGGGAGCCCGCCCAGGGACCACTGGAGACAGCCCGTCCAGGGACCACCAGAGAGCCGACCAGGACCACCAGGGAGCCAATCAGGGAGCCCACCCTGACCACCAGGGAGCCCACCCTAGACCACTAGGTAAGGGGCACAATGCCCAACATGGATGGCACTCAGTGTCTATTTTAGATGCCACCCTAGACCACCAGGGAATCTATCTGTGCCCATCAGTGCTGCATATAAGTGCCTCATCATCAATGCCCATCAGTACCACCTCATCAGTCCCGCATTATCAGTGACAATCAGCGTAGCCTCATCAGTGCCCGTCAGTGCAGCCTCATCAGTGCCCATCAGTGATGGGGAAAATTTACTTATTTACAAAGTTTTGTGACAGAAACAGAGAAAAACTTTTTTTTTTTCAAAATTCTCTGTCTTTTTTTATTTGTAGCACAAAAAATAAAAACTGCAGAGGTGATCACATACCACCAAAAGAAATCTCTATTTGTGGGAACAAAATGATAAAAATGTTGTTTGGGTACAGTGTCGCATGGCCGCGCAATTGTCATTCATATCGTGACAGCACTGAAAACTGAAAATTGGTCTGGGCGGGAAGGTGGGTAAGTGCCTGGTATTGAAGTGGTTAAAGGCCAGTATTTGTGGTGGTTGTTTGGCCTAAGAATGGGCCTGAATTTTTCTTTGCAGTGTATATATTGGCTATATTGACCCACACTCCACTAAGGATGTTGTTTGATGATTGCTTCTAAATCTCACAACTGCTATGTAATGGTTGAAATGAAAAGGAAGGTTCCTGCTAATTCATTCCTGCTGTGTGTGTCAATGTGGTTTGTGGGATGCCTTTTTGGCTTTTGTACTAATTTTGTCTGTTTTTGCTTATGATCATTTTGCCATGTAACTTTTAAGGGGCTTGGGATCACAAAAAAGGTTTGTCATGCTTGTTATTAGCGTCATTTGTATCCCTGCTTTTCTAATGTGATTTGTTTAATGTGTCTAATTTTTAGTGTCTTACTCTTGTAGATTGTAAGCTCTTTTGGATTAGGGCCCTTCTAACTATATTGTCAAATGCTGGAGCATAATTTCCATGTCTTTTTTATTTATTTATTTTTTGACCCAAGTACATGAATGTACCAAATGTTTATACTAATGTTGAAATAAAAAGTTAATTGTTTTTTGCTTTATGTATGATTTTTGCAGACTCGAAATACATATTTTATAAGTGCAAATAATTCATACTCCTTCAAATCTGTATTAAATCTAGTTGCATACAAAAGTATTTGGTTGTGCAAGTCCTTGAGTAGAAAGTGTAATGGGGGAGGGGGAAGAAAAACCCCCAAAAAACAAAAAAAAAAACACACAAAAATAAACCCTGCTCTACTAATTATTTTGTGGACTAGGTAAGCCATGACTTTGTCAACTAAATGTGAATTCTCTCTAAGCACCATGCAGCCTGGAGGTCAGGAGAGAGGGAGGACTTGTGAGCCCCCCCTCTCCTGAACTGTACCAGGCCACATGCCCTCAACATGGGGAGGGTGCTTTGGGGCCCCCCCCCAAAGCACCTTGTCCCCATGTTGATGGGGACAAGGGCCTCTTCCCGACTACCCTGGCCACGGGTTGTCGGGGTCTATGGGTGGGGGGCTTATCAGAATCTGGAAGCCCCCTTTAACAAGGGGGCTCCCAGATCCCACCCCCCATGTGAATGAAGAAGTGGGGAAGAAGAAGCCAGAGGAAGACGGAAGGAAGAAGTAGAAGACCGGAAGAAGAAGCGAGGAAAGGAGAAGACTGGAGGAAGGAGGAGAAAGCGGGGGAAGAAGAAGACATTTTTAATAAAGGACTTAAACTGGCTACTGTCTTTTGTCACATTACACTACTTTTTTGGTGAATGGGTAGGGGTACCCCATACTCATTAACATAGGGGGGGTGGGATCTGGGGGCCCCCTTGTTAAAGGGGGCTTCCAAACTCCAATAAGCCCCCTCGCAGACCCCAAAAACCACCGGCCAGGGTTGTCGGGAAGAGACCCCAAAGTACCCTCCGCATGTTGAGAGCATGTGGCCTGGTATGGTTCAGAAGGGGGGGGCGCTCGCTCACCCCCCCCCCTTTTCCTGACCTCCAGAATGCATGCTCAGATAAGGGTCTGGTATGGTTTTTGGGGGGGGACCCCAGGTCAATTTTTTTTAAGTATTGGAGAGGGTTCCCATTAAAATCCATACCAGGCCCGAAGGGCCTGAAATGGACTGGGAGAGGACCCATTTTTTTTCATTTTTTTAATCTATAAATGGCTGGGAGCCGGCAGTACATTACAGCCGCTAGCAAGTTAAAATTACATTTTTTCCTTTAGAAGTGTCATTATTGCTGCAGCATGTTCTATGCATTGCACACATGCACCACTTTACAGGCAGACTAAGGGGACCCCCAGGTATGATATTTAAGGGAATTTTTCATTTTTATTGTTTCATTTAAGCATCATTAAAATTACTGCTCATTTAAAAACGATTGTTTTAAAAAAAAATTTCAATTGATACATGTCCCCTAGGGCAGTACCCAGGTCCCCATACACTTTTTTTTTATAGCAAATAACATGCATACAAGCCTTCAATGAGTACTTTGGTTTTGCAGGTTCAAGCCCCATTGACTTCAATTATTCCCGCATATGCCGATTGGACAGACATGTTCGTCGGCAACAGCGCGATTTTCCATTTGCATGTCTGCCCAGTTGAGGTCTTAATTGGCTTAATTGAGTGCTATTTTCATGTACTGCGCAATCACATATTCCCGCTATAGTAAATGACCCCCTAAGTGACACTTTTTGGGGACCTGTGACACTAATATAGTGTTCAAAAAATATGCACTGTCACTGTACTAATGACACTGGCAGGGAGGGGGTTAACATCAGGGACAATCAAAGGGTTAAATATGTCCTTAGGGAGTGCTTTCTAAATGTGGGGGTGTGCTTTAACTGTGGGAAGACAGAGATCCATGTCCCTCCTTAGCCGAACCACTGGATCTCTGTCTCCCCTACTAGCAGAACAGCAATCTACCTTGTTTACATAGGTAGACCAACGTTTGCCTCTCTTGTGAACGATCGGCAGGTCCCGGTGGACATCAGGTCCACCGGACCCACTGATTGGCTCCTGCTGTGTCCAATCACAGCAGGAACTGGTGGCAGGTACGTGATTTCGCCTGTAGGAGCCACCTCCCCGCAGTATATGTACGTGGGGCGGTCGGCAAGCAGTTAACAGATTAGTACACATGATTTACTATGGAGTTGGTATTGTTATGGAGTGGTAGTTAGAATGCTTTGTTATGCCATCATTGAATAGTGTACAACATATCGCCATTATGAATAAAGTTAATTCATAATTGCATTGCTATAGTGAATTGAAATCAACAAAATAAAATGTAATTGATGTATACCTGTGAGGCAAGCGTGCATAGTTCAGTTGAGATGTCGACTCCAGTGTTACCCATTCCAACAATTAACACTCTTTTACCATCAAAACCAACTGGCCTTTTGTACTCTCTGGAATGTAAGACTTTTCCCTTGAAATTTTGAATACCTTATGGAAACAAAGCAAATAATTGCAGAATAGAGTAGGTTGAGGTTACAAATATAAACACCAACAGATTTTTTATCCCAAACTGTACTTTTCTCTCTATTTTTCTTACATGCCTGAAATGTTATTTTAATTTTAAAATTAAAATGTTAAAATTAGCCTAACTTTTTGGCTCAGTTCAAACATTGTGAAACACTTTTTATGGAAAATCAAGCAAGAGTGGATAAACAATGTTGATATTTCGATTGAATTAAGTACAAATGGCATGGAAAGAACTGCTGTTTGAGACATAATTCTCATGATCTTGCTTCACAAAGGAAACGTTTGCTTATGCTTGTACTTTTGTTGTCAACTCTGGTGTAGAGTATAGTTTTGCTAGTGTTTGTTTGTTTCGGGTTTTTTTTTTTTTTTTACCATGTTTTTACATGGCTGTTTTTACCATTGCATTTTTACTTATTATTTTAGGCTTTTGTGACAAATTACAGTGCTATGCACCTTCTGCTCTGTGTTCAATAGTGAATGCACTGCCTTCAGCTCTGTGCCTACAACTGGATACAGTACTTGATGCTCTGGGGTTGATTTACTAAAACTGGAGAGTGCAAAAAATTGGTGTAGCTGTGCGTGGTAGCCAGCTTCTAAATTCAGCTTGTTCAATTAAGCTTTGACAAAAAAAATCTGGAAGCTGATTGCTTTCTATGCAGAACTGCACCAGATTTTGCGCTCAACTGAGAACTTAGCAAGTGGTTTGAAACCAGCTTCTCCTGCCTTACTCCAGCTATTGCACCATACTTGCATTCTCTCCAGAAAAACTTAGTGCATTTGCCCCTTTCAGCCACCACATCTATAAGAATGAGCCAAAGTCAAGAGCATTTACACCTCTGTGTTAGCCATGTTTTTCTTTCTCTTAAAAAGACATTTGTGGTCTCTTAGCAACTTTGAAATGACCACAAAACTAATATCACATCTGTTAAAACATTACAACATTCTCGCTTAGCTTTGCAACTGATCATACATTTTAATGATATACAGTATCTCACAAAAGTGAGTACACCCCTCACATTTTTGTAAATATTTTATTATATCTTTTCATGTGACAACACTGAAGATATGACACTTTGCTACAATGTAAAGTAGTAAGTGTACAGCTTGTATAACAGTGTAAATTTGCTGCCCCCTCAAAATAACTCAACACACAGCCATTAATGTCTAAACCACTGGCAAGAAAAGTGAGTACTCCCTTAAGTGAAAATGTCCAAATAGGGCCTAATTGGCAATTTTTCCCTCCCTGGTGTCATGTGATGTGTTAAATTTGGTGTTATCGCTCTCACTCTCTCATACTGGTTACTGGAAGTTCAACATGGCACCTCATGACAATGAACTCTCTGAGGATCTGAAAAACAGAATTGTTGCTCTACATAAATATGGCCAGGCTATAAAAAGATTGCCAAGACCCTGAAACTCAGCTGCAGCACGGTGGCCAAGACCATACAGCAGTTTAACAGGGCAGGTTCCACTCAGAACAGGCCTCACCATGGTCGACCAAAGAAGTTGAGTGCACGTGCTCAGCATCATATCCAGAGGTTGTCTTTTGGAAATAGACATTTGAGTGCTGCCAGCATTCCTGCAGAGGTTGAAGGGGTGAGGGGTTACCCTGTCAGTGCTCAGACCATACACTGCACACTGCATCAAATTAGTCTGCATGGCTGTCTTCCCAGAAGGAAGCCTTTTCTAAAGATGATGCACAAGAAATGCTGCAAACAGTTTGCTGAAGACAAGCAGATTAAGGACATTGGTTACTGGAAACATGTCCAGTGGTCTGATGAGACCAAGATAAACATATATGGTTCAGATGGTGTCAAGCATGTGTGGCGGAAACCAAGTGAGGAGTGCAAAGACAAGTGTGTCTTACCTACAATCAGGCATGGTGGTGGGAGTGTCATGGCCTGGGGCTGCATGAGTGTCACGTACCTGGTGGTAGAGTCTGGCTTATGCGGGGGCAACCTCTCTTGCGGCCCTGGTTCGAGAACCCCTGATAGTGGGAACAGGGAGCTCAGGAGCACAGGGGGGCATGAGGGCTGGAAAGTCCTTAGATGGTAGGCAGAAGTCCACTGGAACTCGTGCAAACAGGAGAGTAGTGGTTCAATCCGGGTTGGCAACTAGCGGGCGGTGCGGTACAGCAGGATTAGTCAAACAGATGGTCGGGTACAGGCAGGGTTGGCAACGTGCTGGCAGCAGAGGTACAAAGGGGTAAGACAAGCGGATGGTCGTAGGCAAGCCGAGGTCAGATGCAGGCGGATAACAACAAGTCAAAAGGGATAGCCGTGGTCAAAGGAATAGGAAGTCCCTCAATAATAGTCGCCGGGGACACAGGTGCAGGAAACGCTGTAGAACGGACAGCACCAGGCACTAAGTCCTGCTGGTTTAAATAGAGCCGATTGGCGCCTGTTTCCGGCGTGTGCGGAAACCAGCGGGACAGCTGTCTTTTCCTGACAATGAGTGATACCGGCACTGGGAAGCTACAGTTCATTGAGGGAACCATTAATGCCAACATGTACTGTGACATACTGAAGCAGAGCATGATCCCCTCCCTTCGGAGACTGGGCTGCAGGGCAGTATTCCAACATGATAACGACCCCAAACACACCTCCAAGACAACCACGGCCTTTCTAAAGAAGCTGAGGGGAAAGGTGATGGACTGGCAAAGCATGTCTCCAGACCTAAACCATATTGAGCATCTGTGGTGCATCCTCAAATGGAAGGTGGAGGAGCGCAAGGTCTCTAACATCTACCAGCTTTGTGATGTTGTCATGGAGTAGTGGAAGAGGACTTCAGTGGCAACCTGTGAAGCTCTGGTGAACTCCATGCCCAAGAGGGTTAAGGCAGTGCTGGTAGCCACACAAAATATTGACTCTCTGGGCCCAATTTGGACATTTCACTTAGGGGTGTACTCACTTTTGTTGCCAGCGGTTTAGACATTAATGGCTGTGTGTAGAGTTATTTTGAGGGGACAGCAAATTTACACTGTTATACAAGCAGTACACTCACTACTTTACATTGTAGCAAAGTGTCATTTCTTCAGTGTTGTCACATGAAAAGATGTAATAAAATATTTACAAAAATGTGAGGGGTGTACTCACTTTTGTGAGATACTGTACATACTACATTACATTATATTATATTACAAATTATGTTGATTAAATGATTGTTTTTATCATTAGCGGCAGTAGTAGTAAAAATTAGACATGTATGGTTCGTTTCTTTCCGAATTAATATTCAGACAAATTTTTCATTATTCGGATATGTGCGAATCTCCGAATTACAGTATAAACGAAGTTTATCGAATGTTCCGAATAACGAAATGAAATTCATCTGAATTTCCGAAATTCAAATTGAAATTCGAATTGAATTTTACATTGCATTCCATTCGAATTTGAACTGTAAATATACATCTGAAATCAAAGATTTTGTGTGTTATTAGAGTACCATTTCAAAATAATGCTGTTAAGCCAAAGGTGATTCAAAGGGTCATTGCAATCATTTCATGAAGATTTTCTTTTGTTGTTCCCTTTGCTGGATTTGAATAGAAAAAATATAACATTTTGTTTTGACCGATTCGAAAATGTATCGATTTGAACGTTTCGAATAGAAAAAAATTGGTATATTGAAGAAGATAATTCGAAAAATTCTGAATATGAATTCCGAATACGAATTGAACGAATCAACTGAATTTAACTAAACTAAATAACTAGATTAACGAATTGAAACAAAATGAAACTAAACTAATGTTTTTGTCATGCACATGTCTAAAAATATGCAAAGGCAACAATTAGTGAATATTAACTATAATTTTATCTTTTTAACTAATACTGCTTGATAATAGATTTTTTTATACCAGTAAAACAATATTGTAATAGTGTGCCTTATAATATTATAATATGTAGGGATGAGCAAATCTGAATGGGTTCAATTCACCATATGTTCTGCCCATTTTTAGAGCTAATAGGCAAACTACTGTCTAAAAAGGCATGGGATCTTACCTGCTTCTAAGGCAGTGGTTCTCAACTCCAGTCCTCGGGACCCACCAACAGGCCAGATTTTAAGTATTACCTAGGGGAGATGCAAACTAGAATACTGCTATCACTGAGCAGCAAATTATATCACCTGTGATGCATTTCAGTTATCCTGCAAACCTGGCCTGTTAGTGGGTCCCGAGGACCGGAGTTGAGAACCACTGTTCTAAGGTATTTTCTTCATTCTTGCTTTTCTAACTCTGCTTTTTTCCTAGAGACCAGTTTGGACGAACATGGCTCCCACAACTTGAGCTCTCTACGGCTTCGCTATCCTGGTACCATTGTGATAATCTTGGTCTGGAACTTGGTGAGTGACTACTTTTGCAAGGCTCCCAATCCCCTCATGCTCCATGGCTAATACCAACCACCCCATGCCCCCTTTGAGGGTAATTTCCCAAAACGTACAAGGCCTAAATTCTCCAATTAAAAGGAAAAAAAATCTTACAATATTACCACTCTCAAAAAGTGGATGTGGTGTTACTCCAGGAGACTCATTTCCCCAAAAGCTACTGCCCCTTGTTTATTCACGCTAAATTCCCTTCTTTTTTTCTAGCTAATGCAGAAGACAAAACTACAGGAGGGGCAAACCTATTCTCTCAAGACTGTAAATTCTCATTACTGGCGGAACACAAAGACCCAGAAGGGAGATTTATTCTCATCAAAGGGACGATTGAAGGCCAAATTTTTTTCATTTATCTCTTACTACACACCAAATTGAGGTCAGGCACAATTTTTTCATAATATGTTTACGGTTCTGAATCCGCTTTTAGAAGGGCTTATTATCTATGGGGGAGATCCTAATGTTGCTTTTGACCATGGTCTTGACAAAAGAGACCCCCAGGGAATCGGATTACACGTCCCTCTAAACAGAGCTTATGTATTGCTAAACTATTATATCAACAGGGCTTGGTAGATATTTGAAGAGAGATCAATCCCACATTAAGGGACTTCCCCCATTTCTCCCACCCCCACCAATCCTTTTCGAGAATTGATCACATTCTTATCTCTGCGGCACACGTGCTTCTGGCCTCTAAATGCTTTATAAGGGACTCAGTATGGTCAGGTCACACCGTGGTCTTTGTGCTCCTCCAGCGTCCCTCAGGTCAGAGGGGTGAATTTTGATGGAGGCTGAATGAATCCATCCTCAGCAATCCCATTAGAGTACATGAAATAGAAAAGGCCATTCAAGATTATTTTCTCCTTAATGATAAGCAGGATATCTCCCCAGAAACCCTATGGGCGGCCCACAAGGCCACGATTAGGGGAAAACGTATTCAAATTTCTTACAAACCCATCAGGCTAATCGCTCTGAGATTAACAAGCTAGAGAAGGACTTCATATCCCTGACTAAAGAACACAAACTTGACCACAAATCAGCCTCTATAGCAAAGATCGATGCTGCTAGGATGGCTCTCAAACTGGCACTTACCTCCAGGGCAGAGAAAAGTCTGCGCTGGAGTGATGTACGGTTTTATTTTTAAAAGAGACAAATTGGGGACTAAGTTGGCCAATAGACTATCTGCTAAACCACTTTCTTATATTTTTCCCAAAATTAAGATAGCAGAAGGCACATTGTCCCAAAATGCACAGTTCTAGAAGCCTTTAAGGAGCTTTATCAGAAACTCTATAACTGTCACGGTCCTGGCGGTGGAGTCTGTCTTAGCAGGGAACAACCACTCTTACACACCCGATTCGGGGACCCCTGGTAGTGTAGACAGGAAGTCCCAGAGTGCGGGATGGCACGAGGGCTGGATGGTCACTGGTGGTGATGTGAGGCTCCAGATGGTCGTGCAGACAGAAGAATGGTCGTGCAGGCTGGGTCGGCAACTGGCGGGTCAGAGAGGCACAAAAGGGGCAGGCAGAAGAGTAGTCAAAGTCCAAGCTGGGTTCGTTCACGGGCTGGCGGCAAAGGTACAGAGGGGTCAGACAGGCGGATGGTCGTGGATAGCCGGGGTCGGTGCAGGCGGATAGGGAGCAGGTCGGGAGAAGCCGGGTCAGTACACAGGAACCACACAGGAAGCAGGTTTTCAGGTAGGAGAGCTGAAGCTCACAGGTACTCAGACGCTGTAGAACGGACAGCACCTGCTGACAGGTGCAGGAAGCTTAAATAGAGCCATTGGGTGAATGGCAAAACTCGGCAAAAAAGTCCAGAACATGGCCTGACTTCACCAGGCCAATCTTTTCCTAACAATAACCATGGTACAAATCCTTCTCAATCTGACCTTGATCGATTGTTTGATTCATTTCGAGTCCCCAAATTAGGGGACCAACATCAACTTAGATTAGAACAGTCAATCTCTGCGGAGGAAGTCTCAGAAGTGATCAAAAATTGAAAAAGCAGTTCAGCTCCGGGCCCGGATGGATTTTCTGTCTCTTATTAGAAGCTCTTTTCTAACACCCTCTCACCCTATCTCGTCCACTGCCTTGCATCATGGAGCCCCCTTAAATCGATCCCTTAACTCTGCTTATATTTTAGTTATACCTCAGCCAGGAAAGGACACAAGCTCAGTAAGTAATTATTGCCTGATTTCACTCAAACAATGACCTTAAGATCCTGACTAAGATCCTTGCAGACCGTATCGCCTCTTTTATAAGTCTTTATATACATAAAGATCAAGTGGGCTTCATCTCCGGGAGACAGGGGCCAGACCAGATCTGCAGAGCAATTGATATTGTATCTCTTTTGAACTCACGCTGGGATGGTGGTCAAGCTCAGGAAGGCTTTCTGCTTTCTTTAGATATTCAGAAATCTTTTGACTCTGTCTCCTGGCCCTATTTATTCGCTATCTTAAAACATTGTGGTTTTGGTGAGTCTTTCTTAAACATTATTGGCACGTTGTATTCAACCTCTGAGGCTCAGATATGTCTGCAGGGATACTACTCTGAATCTGCCCCCTATCCCCATTGATTTTTGCTATCACTATAGAATCCTTAGCTATTGCGATTAGGGAACACCCAGATATACATGGAATGAACTGTGGCCCTCAAACCCACAAATGTGCACTGATTGCTGACGATCTATTATTATTATTCCTCTCTTCCCCTTTGATCTCTCTCCTTAATATATGCCACACTCTGGAAATCTTTGCCAAAGCTTCAGGACTCAGGGTTAATTTTACTAAATCACAAGCTTTAAACATTAAATTACCACAGCCCCTGGAAGCAACCCTTAGCGGACAATTTGAATCCTCTTGGAGTGACACGACAATACCATATCTAGGAGTCAATTTGGCCCCTAGAATAGATCAGCTTTATGAAGTTAACTAACCCCCTTGATGAAAAAATTAGAATCCGAACTCGCTCATTAGGCCCCCCTGGATATGTCTTGGCTAGGATGGATTAATTTGATTAAGATAACCCTGCTCTCGCAAATTCTTTATTTCTTTAGATCCCTACCCATCCTTATACCTAGAAACCATCTGTGACGCCTGCAAACTAAAATGATCAAATTCATCTGGGGTGCGAAGGGTCATCAATTATCCAAGGCTGTGCTCTTTAGTTCCCATAAACAAGGTGGCCTCGCATTGCCTAATCTCCATTGGTATTACCAGGCGGCTCAGTTAGCCCAAATCTCCGCGGTCTACTCGTGTTCTGAACGCCTTGACTGGATAAGTATGGAAAGGCAGGCGATCCCACGTCATACCTTAGACTACTTACTCTGGTGTCCTCCTAAATCAAGACCTTCAATACTCTCCCCGACCCTCTCCCATTCTTTCATTTTATGGGACTCCCTTAGAACTCATGCACTACTATTATCCCCTATCCGGCCATTAGCCCATATCTTCAGGAACTCACAATTCCCCCCTGGAATGGACATTCAAGCTTTCAAATGGTGGCCGGATAAGGGCCTATATAGAATATTGGCCAATTTCTAGCAAACTCTCGTTAAGAATTTAGAGATGGCAAATACTACAGCTGTGTATTTTTAATCGGGGGGAGAATTGGCCAAAATGTACTGGAGCAAAATGAATATAGGTAGGTGTTATGCTACAAGAATTAAGAGGCCATAGATCATAGAACAATATACAGGGTGGGCCATTTATATGGATACACCTTAATAAAATGGGAATGGTTGGTGATATTAACTTCCTGTTTGTGGCACATTAGTATATGTGAGGGGGGAAACCTTTCAAGATGGGTGGTGACCATGGCGAATTTCACAAGAAAAACAATGGTGTGCTTGGTTTTAACGTAATTTTATTCTTTCATGAGTTATTTACAAGTTTCTGACCACTTATAAAATGTGTTCAATGTACTGCCCATTGTGTTGGATTGTCAATGTAACCCTCTTCTCCCACTCTTCACACACTGATAGCAACACCGCAGGAGAAATGCTAGCACAGGCTTCCAGTATCCGTAGTTTCAGGTGCTGCACATCTCGTATCTTCACAGCATAGAAAATTGCCTTCAGATGACCTTAAAGATAAAAGTCTAAGGGGGTCAGATCAGGAGACCTTGAGGGCCATTCAACTGGCCCACGACGACCAATCCACTTTCCAGGAAACTGTTCATCTAGGAATGATCGGACCTGACACCCATAATGTGGTGGTGCACTTTTGTTAATATTTTAAAGTTGCACTTCTGTTTGTCAAAAAACAATATGTTTGTTTGTTTATGAAACTTGGTTTTATTTAAAAAAAAGACTCTATATATCACAATGGCTAAATCGGTGTTTGTAGTGCATGTTCAAACCTTAATACCATAGATAATAGCATGTTATTAGATTTTTACTCCAGGAGTATATCAATTCTAGAGAAATGCTTAAATAATGCATTACAATTTAACTAAACCCATTTGATTTTAGTTGACTAAACTACGATTAAAACTAAAACAATTCCGATGACTAAAATACCACTAAAACTAAAATGGCATTTTAGTCAAAAGACTATGAATAAAACCAAATCAAAATTTGACATCAAAATGAACACTGTTATCAACATAAAATAATAAACATATCCCCCACCCCCTGTAGATAAAAAACAAAAGCCGATTTTGTAAAGGAAAGCTTTGTAGCAAAAAAAAAAAAATAACAGGACAGCGGCTAAAAGTAACCGCTGACCTCAAATAAGCCACAACATAAAATTAAAGACAAAAAGTGGAAGCGTAGAAGCTCCATGGACGGACGTTTCCCCTGAGAGCTCCGCACCGTTCCAGCTGATTCCCCCCGCCGCAGCCACTAGACAAGCCGACCCCGCTCTGACTCTTCCCAGGGGGACCTCGGAGGATACCAGAACTCCCCCAGATGGCAGGGGGTACAGCCAGAAGGGACCTTTCCCGGCTAATGGAAATCGGGCCTACAACCGGGCTGGAGTCCAAGATGGCGCCTGCCGAGGACACACGCGGCGCTGGGAATAAAGAGGCAGCGTCCATAGCAGATCAGGGCAGCCTGGCATTCCACACCACCCTGCCACAAAGCCCGGACGTAAGTAGGCAACACTTTGCCACCATCCGAATTGCTACTAGGAGGAACCCCGGGGGCACCTAACCTCATTCCTGTGGATGATGCATTCATCACCCCAGACCACCTAGGGGGTTTTGGCGGGCTCCACTCGAAAGTCCCTACTGTCATCCCCACCCTACTAGAGACATTTTCCCAAATGTTATCCGGAGGCCTTGCCAAGACAGCGGCACAGATAACATCCACCATTCAGGCGGACATTCAAAAACTAGGGGTCAGATTTAAAACGATCAAAACTAAGACTCAAACCATCACTAGAGCAAACCAGAATACCGACCATATACAAGAGTTGCATGAACAACTTGAAACAGCTCTTTTCAAACTGGATGACCTTGAGAACAGGTCACGCAAACATAACTTTAGAATGAGGGGCATCCCAGAATCTTTCAAGGACACTGATATGGTGGTCCGTTCAGTAATAAAAGTCCCTCCCCACTAAATCAGACTTTGAGCACTATGTGAAAAGGATTGAAAAGACATATAAACAAGAAATTACTGAGCTCAAAAAGGATATTGGGGCTCATTTTGAGGACATAGAAGCCACTACAGACAATCTCCAGGTCTCAGTAC
This sequence comes from Glandirana rugosa, assembly GCA_018402905.1. Classification (NCBI taxonomy): domain Eukaryota; kingdom Metazoa; phylum Chordata; class Amphibia; order Anura; family Ranidae; genus Glandirana; species Glandirana rugosa. The sequence continues at coordinate 734,617 of BLSH010258249.1, read as the reverse complement.
AATCCCATGAGGAAATCCTCAACGCACACACTGTGATGTTGCAACAACTGTCTTATAACCAAGACGATATCGAAAACCGTAACCATCCCAATAATATCTGCATCCGCGGTATACCTGAGTCAGTGGAACCCAAGGATTTAGCAGGTGCGGTTACAGCCATCTTCAATCAACTCCTGCAGCAACCTAAAGAGGCTATGATTGAACTTGACCGAGTACACAGGACCTCAGGCCCCCGAAACCCGGATGTTACCTTTACAAGAGACACCCTATGCAGAGTTCATTTCTTCAACGTTAAGGATGCTATCATGCAAGCAGCAAGCTCCCAGGACACTATCCTTTTCACCAATGTCCCCATGATGCTCCTCCCGGATCTTTCACGCCAAACGCTGTCTATGAGGAAAGTCTTGAAACCGCTGACTCAAATGTTGCAGACTCGCCACGTAAAGTACCAGTGGCATTTCCCCTTTCACCTTTGTGTCAGCCATGAAGGCAAGTTAGCCATCTTCCGCACTCTGGGAGACCTGCTAGCATTTCTAAGTGCTCTGGAACCTCCGCAGGTATCATTGCCTGACTGGCCCTTCCAATCTGCCACCCCTGGCCTGCCTTTCCTACCCAGCTGGTAGACCCAGGGACACAAGAAAAGGCCAAGACCCTCTTCACATAAAGACTCCTACGGTTTATCAGGTCTGGATTCCTCAAGTTTTTTCTTTCTGCTGCCTGAAACCGCTGTCCCTATCCTTCCTCCTTTTTAGTTTAGGGATGGCGTAATTTTTGCCTTAGCGGAATCTCCCCTTTTGATGTTTTGTCCATTCTGTTTATTTTGGAAGGTTCCTGTTTGTCCTCACAAAAGACTGTCCACTCCCCCCAGGTACCAATCTTTGGAACTAGACATTGTTATACCTTTCCCCCAGGTGCCTCCGGTTCCATGTGATCTCTACAGCACCCCCCAATCACCTACTTGGAATATTCTGAATTGGGTCCACACCACCCCTTTCCAGAGACACCTCCTTCCATGCAATCTATTGCCATAGCCTATATGAAAGTCTGTCCCATTTACTCTCTCCGTTCTATCCCCTGAACTTTTACCCCGTTGGGCGGGGAGCCGGGAGACGCTTTGAGCAGCCTCCCCTGACCCCCCCCCTAGGTTCTAGTGGTGCCCTTAAGGCACTGTGTATTGTTATATAATGCTTAACTTTGTGTTACACTGTGTTTTTGTTACCCAGTTCTTACTGGGCCACTTAGTAGCCAACCCATCTGGTTGGCCTTGCACCCAGAGTGGTTCCCTGTCCCCATTGTTCCAATGCAACTCCTCTCTTTTTTGGTTAATTTCAAGGACTCTGGAGACTGGGACTGCTCCATGTTTAAATGATGTTTATTTCTTATTTGCCTTTGTCTCTCTCTCCCCCCCTTTTTTTCCCTCCCTGTCACGTACCTGGTGGATGAGTCTGACTTATGCAGTGGGCAACCTCCCTTACGACCCTGACTCGGGGACCCCTGGTAGAGTAGACAGGTGGCTCGGGAGTGCAGGATGGCACGAGAGTCGGACTGGGTCACTGGTGTTGGTAGAAGTCCGTTGGTGCACTTGTGCACTTGAAGAGTGGTCTACAGGCCGGGTCGTGAAACAGGCTGGCGGTGCGATACAAGAGGAGCAGGCTGATGGATGGCCGGGTCCAAGCAGGGTCATCAACAGGTAGGCAGCAAAAGTATAGAAGGGTTAGGCAAGAGAGTGGTTGTAGACAATCCAGGGGTCGGTGCAGGCAGAAATCAGCAATGTCAGGCTAGCTGGGTCACAGGAACAGAGAATCAGAGTACAAATTGCTCAGGAACATACACTAAACGCTGTAGATCAGAAAGCACTTGCTGCAGGGTGTGCACAGCTGAAATAGAGATGCTGTTACATACCTGGTGATGGAGTCTGATTGTGCAGAGGGCAACCTCTCTTACGACCCTGGTTCGGGAACCCCTGGTAGAGCAGACAGGAGATTCCGGAGCACAGGGGGGCACGAGGGCTGGTGCGGATGCAGATGGTGTTGTGAGGATCCTCCAGGAGCTTGTGCAGACAGAAGAGTGGTGAAGCAGGCCGGGTCGGCAACAGGCTGGCTGGTGCGGTGCAAGGGAGCAGGCAAACGGGTCGTCAGGTGCAGGCAGGGTCGTTAACAGGCTGGCTGGTGCGGTACAAGGGGGTCAGGCAGAAGCATGGTCGTAAACAGGCAGAGGGTCGGTACAGGCAGAGTTCAATCAAGGTCAGGCAAGCCGGGTCACAGATACAGGAAGTCTTTAGCAAACAGGTCACGGGAACACACTGGAACGCTGTAGAACGGACAGCACTTGCTACAGGAAGCAGGAAGTTTAAATAGAGCTGCTCATCCAGGGAATAGAGGAAACAACAAGCAAATGCCATTAACCCTTAACACAGTCTTTTCCTAACAGACGCACAAATAGTCCAGGAAAAGCAGAATCTCCTCGAACATTGCCCCCCCCCCCCCCCAACGGGCAGCCTCCGGATGCCCAGGCGGGCCTTCAGTTCAGGGTGACTCCTCCGAAAGGACCTGACACATTCCTTGGCATGGATGTGTTCTTCGGGTACCCAAGAGTTCTCTTCAGGTCCGTACCCCTTCCACTTAATCAAGAACAGTGTCACACCCCCTCTCACTCTGCAGTTGAGGATTGCCTCAATCTCAAACTCCTCTTCACCATCTATTATAATTGGTTCCTGAGGAGCCGATCTCCTTCCGGGGAATTGGTCCTGGGTTACCAGTTTCAACAGAGATGCATGAAACACAAGGTGTACCTTGAGAGAAGGAGGGAGGCTCAACTCGTACGCCAATCTGTTAATTCTCCTCTTGACCGAAAAAGGGCAGATAAACTTGGGTCCCAACTTCTTGGAGGGACAGGCCAGTTTTAAGTTCTTGGAGGCCAGCAAGACTTGGTTGCCTGGTTGCAGATCCAACTCCCCTCGTCTCCCTCTGTCAAAAGTCCACTTGCTAGATTCATGGGACCGGGATAATGTCTCCTGCAAGAGTTAGTTGTTTTCCACCAAGAAGGTGGCCATGTCTTAGACAGCAGGTACTATACTTTCTGGTACCAGATCAGGCAGGAAAGAGGGGTGGTAGCCGAGATTCGCCCAGAACAGTGACTGGTTAGTGGCTGAGTGGACCGCGTTGTTGTAGGTGAACTCGGTTACCGGGAGCAGAGAGACCCAGTCGTCTTGGGAGAATGAGGAATAGCACCTGAGATACTGTTCCAATGTTTGGTTCATTCTCTCTGTCTGGCCATTGGTCTGGGGATGATAGGCGGAGGAGAGTGCCAATTCAATTCCTAACAATGAACAGAGGGCTTTCCATACCCGAGAAGGGAACTGCACTCCCCGATCCGACACGATGTTGGCCGGGATTCCGTGGAGGCGGACGACCTCCCTGATGAATGTTTCAGCCGTTTGGGTGGCAGTAGGCGTGCCCTTCATAGGAATGAAGTGAGCCATCTTAGTAAGGCGATCCACTATCACAAAGATGGTGGTGAATCCGGCAGATTGGGGTAACTCCACTATAAAGTCCATGGACACAGGCGACCAGGGGCGCTCCTGAACAGGCAGTAGGTTTAGCAGCCTCCAGGCCTTGGTCCTGTCGACCTTGTTACGGGCACAGGTGGGACAGGCCTTAATGTATTCTCGGCAGTCTGGGTTCCTGAGGGATGGCGGACCCGGTAAGGGACCGTCAGATTTGGGAGAGGAGGTCCTCTTGGGTTAGTAGGAAGCTCTGGGACGGGAGGATGGTATCCGGTAAAGTAGACTCCCCTGTTTTATGGAACATCCTGGAGAGGGCGTCCGGCTTCACATTTTTTGACCCAGGCCTGTATGTAATGTGAAGTTGGAATCAGGAAAAGAAGAGAGCCCAACGGGCCTGACGGGGCTTTAATCTTTTAGCTGTACACAAGTATTCCAAGTTCTTATGGTCAGTGAATACCAGAAATGGATGTGTGGCTCCCTCTAGCAGGTACCACCATTCCTGCTGGGCGGATTTTATGGCGAGTAATTCTCTGTCCCCCACATCATAATTTAGCTAGCTTCTGAGAGAAAAAAGCGATGGGGTGAAGGTCCTTGTCTCTGAGAAAGTACCGCTCCCACCGCCGATTCGGATTCATCCACTTCCAGAGTAAGGGTAGGATCAGGATGCTTTAGAACTGGTGCAGAGGTGAAAAGTCTTTTGAGTTGTTGGAATGCCGCTTGAGCTTCAGAGGTCCATAGGAAGCGTGTGTGCTGCTTTGTGAGCTGAGTGATGGGGGCGATGATGGCTGAGAACCCCTTAATGAATTTTCTATAGAAGTTGGCAAAGCCAACACAGTGTTGCACCACTTTCCTGTCGGTAGGCGCCAGCCATTCCACAATAGCAGAGACCTTCTGGGGGTCCATGGTTATGCCGGAAACTGAAAGAATAAAGCCCAGGAAAGAGATACTTGAGCATTCAAATGCGCACTTCTCAGCCTTAGTGTATAGTCCATGCTGACGCAGGCGGCTCAGTACGCTCTTGACATGGCTACGGTGCTCTTCCAGGGACGAGGAAAATATTAAAATATCATCCAGGTAGACCACTATGAATATGTCAGGGAAATCCCGGAAAACGTCATTGACCAGATGTTGAAAAGTGGCCGGGGTGTTGCATACGCCGAAGGGCATGACCAAATATTCGTAGTGGACAAATCATGTTCAGAAGGCCGTCTTCCACTCGTCTCTCTCTCTAATACGAATGAGGTTGTAAACCCCTCGGAGGTCTAATTTTGAGAATACCTTGGCCGAACCGAGTCTCAGAAATAGCTCCGGGACCAGGGGTAAAGGGTAACGGTTCTTAACCGTAATCTTATTGAGGTCCCGTTAGTCGATGCAAGGTCTTAGGGACTTGTCCTTTTTCTCGACGAAAAATATCCCGGCATCGGCAGGAGATGTAGAGGGCCGGAAAAATCCCTTTTTCATATTGTCATCCAAATATGCCTTGAGGGCTGCAAGCTCCACCTCAGAAAGCGGGTATATCCTGCCGAAAGGTACCTCTGCTCCTGGAAGCAATTCTATTGGGCAGTCATAAGCGCGGTGTGGCGGCAGCACATCCGCCCCCTTCTTGCTAAAAACATCCATGAATTCATGGTATTCCGTGGGGACTGCCAGGTGGGTTTCCGTGTCAGGGTCTGGGTCCGGGCAGGGTATGGCGAGGGCCAGATCCACAGGCTGCGGGAAGTAGTGGTGAAGGCAATAGGAGGATGTGAACTGCACGTTGCCAGTGACCCAGTTGATTTGTGGGCTGTGGGCCCGAAGCCAAGGATGACAGGGCAAAGCGGGGATGCTATGGCGTCCAAGCGTAGTAGCTCAGAATGACCATCAGGAGTGCGGGCGAGAATGGGGACAGTCTCGTGAGTCACTGTGCCCGAGCTGATGGTGGACCCGTCGGCCAGGTGAATGGTCATTTGGTGGGCCTTAGGCTGGAGGGGAACCTGATGCTGGGCTGCGAAGGTCAGGTCCATAAAACAACTGCAGGCCTCAGAGTCTATGATTGCCCGGGCAGAGACATCTCCAAGAGGCAGTTGCAGGGTGACGGAGAGCGCCAAATGGGTTGTAGGGCTCGACAGGGACAGGACCCCCTCTTTGGTGGGGTAAGGGCTCCTAGACCGCTTGGCTGGGCAGGTTCGCACCCTGTGCCCGGCAGCTCCACAGTATAGGCACAAATCATAGGTCATGCATCTTAGTCTTTCCTCTGGGGTGAGGCTTTGGCGTTGGAGGGTAACCAGTCTTTCAGAGTGGCGTTCCCGCAGACGGCGATCGATCTGGATGGCCAGATCAACCAGCGCATCCAAAGTCGGGGGAACACCCACACGAGCTAGTTCATCTTTGAGTGGCTCAGACAGGCCAAAGCGGAACTGGAAGCTGAGGGCTGCAGAGTTCCAGGCGGTGTCAGCGCTCCGGGGCCGGAATTCGGCCACGTACTCCTCCGCCGTGCGTTGGCCCTGCCGGAGCATGTGCAGCGCAGCTTCGGCCCTGGCAGCCTGGTATGGGTCCACAAACAGACGTGCCATGACCAGGAAGAAGCGTGCTAGACTGGTAATTTCTGGGGTCTTCTGCTCCAGTAGCCGGTGAGCCCAGGCCTGGGGCTCACCCTGGAGAAGTGAGATGACCAGTCCCACTTTGGTGGTTTCTTGAGAAAAGGTACAGGGTTGGAGAGCAAAGTATAGTTTGCATGCGTTGCGGAATGCCCGGAATTTCTTACGGTCCCCTGTGAACCGTTCAGGTAGGGGTACCTCGTGTTCCGAAGGCAGAGTGATGAGGGTGTGATCTGGGAGCGGGTTGGACCCGGATGCAGGTGGTGCAGAGAGGTCCAGGAGTTGGCTTTCCAGCCGCACATAACCATCTTGGAGAGACTTCACCGCCCAAGTAAGGCCGGCCAAATGTGTGCACAGTTCATTTGCTGGAGAGGGCCCCTGCGCAGACTCAGGCATGGCTGTCTGATGGCATCACGTACCTGGTGGATGAGTCTGACTTATGCAGTGGGCAACCTCCCTTACTACCCTGACTCAGGAACGCCTGGTAGAGTAGACAGGTGGCTCAGGAGTGCAGGATGGCACGAGCGTCGGACTGGGTCAGTGGTGTTGGTAGAAGTCAGCAATTTTAAACTTAATATGTCTAAGACGAAGGCCCTTAACATCTCTCTGCCCCTATCAACTTCGCGCACCCTCCAGTCAAACTACTCTTTTTAATGGCAAATTATTCCACTGTATTGGAAAACCACCCACCAACCGCCCCGGACGCTCTGGGTATCCATTAATGACATTACGCGGATGCAGGATATGCCAGCGATGGATAATAATACCTTTGACAAATTTAAGATATTGTGGTCTACCTGGCTCCGCTTCTCCTCTTCAGATACTCTTCAAAATATGTTGAAATCTCAGACGGGTCCATCCGCACTTTGAGCTCTGAGGGGGTACTGTGATGGGCCCCCATACCCCAACTTGGGCGTACCTAACACATGATCTTCCATTTCATTCCCCATTTCTCTTCCCTCTTGTCCCTTCATTGCTTATTTCTTTCCCCCATCTTCCTTTTCTCTCTCCTTTTCCTCTTACCCCCATCTCTTCCTTTTCTTTCCTACCCTTTCCTTCTTTGCGGCCCTTTCCTCTTTTTTCTCTCCCCCCTGAACTCTTTTTTCGTTCTTTTACAAAATGTGTTAAAATAGGATAGTGTCGTTACAACCATTCCTGATATTTTCTCTCACTGAGGCATCCATTGGAAACTAATGTAGTCCACCAGGAGCCTTGCCGCGGGTGATAGCCATTTGGCAGACTCCTTGGCGATAATTATCTTTTGTTGTCTCATAATTGTACCTTGTTCCCTGTTCTTAATAAAAATATTTTCAACTCTAAAGAGCAAAAATCATAAAAAACACCCTACTAGTAACTCCTTAAAAACCCTTGAAGCTGCCAGGTTGGCCCTAAATCTAGCCTTAACTACTGATGCAGAGAAGTGTCTCCGATGGTCTGGAGCCCGTTTTTATGCTCATAGAGACAGGATTGGTGCTAAATTAGCAGCTAAAATCTCTCCCAAACCCCGATCCTTCACTATCCCCAAAATACGCACCAACCAGGGTACTCTCTCTCAAAACCCAAAACGCATCATGGATTGTTTCCACTAATTTTATACCGCATTATATAAAGGGAAGGATTTGGGTTCCCAATACCAAATTGATGCCTTTCTCGATAACTTACCCTTAACAAACTTATCGGCTACCCACAGGACTACCCTGGAAAAAACTATTTCAGAAATGGAAGTCATGGAGGTAATAATATTATATATTTTATAATTATATAATATAATATGAAACTTGAATATAGCATAAAGTGTCCAGTGCTTCAATTCATAATTCAATCAAGTGCAATGTGCAAAGAAGTGCCAAAAAACAAGGTATAGTCTCTTGTAGGTGGAGCAAAATGAAGCCAATCAATCATATGAAACAAATCCCAGTCCTTGTAGTTCTTTTGTGAATAATGTTCCACCGAAGAGAGGTATGCACCAATAATATGCCACAGAGGTGTAAATACAAACAAATCCTCCACCATGTGCAATGACTTTACAGGTTCTGCAAAAGTCTGATACCAGGTCAAATTAACAATAGCGGCAGCAGTGAGCTCTTAAGAGCAAGATGCGCATTCCCTAAGGGAATAAGGTAAGCAGCTATTGCACATGGTGGAGGATTTTTTGTATCAACATTTGTTTTCCTTGATAAAACCAATAAAAACTTTTGAATGAAAATTAGACAAAAAGTAACCAATAATAACAAAAAAATTAGCAAAAAGGGCAGCAAAGAGGTTGATTGTCTAAACAGTTAACAATCAGAATTAACCACTTCAGCCCATAAGGTTTTTCCCTCTTCTTGACCAGGCCTTTGTGGTCTTTGTGGTTATTTTGCCATATGGCATTGTGTTACTTCAACTGACAATTGTTCGGTCCTGCAGCGCTGTACCCAAATAAAATTGATGTCCTTTTTTCCCACAAATACAACTTTCTTTTGGTGGTATTTGATCACCTCTGCAGTTTTTATTTTTTGCACTATAAACAAAAAAAGATCAAGAATTGTGAAAAAAACAATTTTTTTTAATTTTTGCTATAAAACACATCCAAAAAAAAGTAAAAATCTAATTTCTTAATCAATTTAGGCCAATATGTATTCTGCTACATATTTTTGGTAAAAAAAAATCCCAATCTGGGAATATTGATTGGTTTATGCAAAAGTTATAGCGTCTATAACTGTGGGATATTTTTATGGACTTTTTATTTTTTTTATTGTTTCTACAAGTAAAGGCGGCGATCAGCAATTTTTAACGGGACTGCGACATTGTGGCAGACAAATCTGACACTAAGTAACACTTTTTGGGGACCAGTGACACCAATACAGTGATCAGTGCTAAAAAAAATGCACTGTCGCTGTATAAATGACACTGGCAGGGATGGGGTTAACATCAGAGGCGATCAAAGGGTTAAGTGTGCTCCTAGGGGGGAACTAGGGGGGAATGCTGACACTGGAGGAAAACAGATCTGTGATCCATTTTCTTCTCTCACAGAATAGCGGTCTGCCTTGTTTACATAGGCAGACCGCCGCACTGCCTTTTATCTGAAAGATCGCGGATGGCCAGCAGACTTCGCAGCCGCCAGACTCGCTGGTTGGCTACTGCTGTGACCTCGTGCATGAAATCACATACAAGTACATGATTTTGCGCAGCCAGGTCACCCTGCCGCAGTATATATGCAGTGGGCGGTCCAGAAGTTGTTAAAGTATGGTTTCCTAGCTGACACAAATCTCTCCCTAAGCAGTTTATTAGCTTTCCCTATCCTTTCCCTGCAGCAGCTTAAAACACTCTTACATTATGACTGCCATGTGCAACCCCTCACCCCAACCTATCCCAAACTTTTATAGGCCAAGCAGTGAATTATGATTTTTTAAAAATTCTCCTAGGCAAATTTACACATACATTTGTCAGAACCACAAATCTCTAGTCCGCAGAATCGCCTTTAATCCCATGGTAGTGACAAATGCAAGCCTTAACTCATCCCTTTCCATGCTGGTCAGGATATGTACATTAGGTTCATTATATTGACATGTAAAGATGTATGGTGTAATATCCTTATTAACATTACCTGGGAGATTGTCTATTGGTATCTCAGCATCTACATGTTGACCAGAGCAGACTAAAACTGCATCAAAGATAGCAGTCTTTTTTTCACCATCACTTTCTGTAGTAACATTCCACTGACCATTTACAGGAAAGTCAGGATGTTTCTCAACTCGGCATACTGTTGTCTACATGCAAAACACAAACATATATATCTGCAATATCTAGTAGATGTTAAACATGAATATTAGCTGGTTCAGATATGGCACAGAAAACAAGATGTATAGCAAAAATGTAGAACTGAAAAACTGTTCAAATCCAAATATATATGTATACATACACATATTTATTGTGTATCACCATAGGTGAACATCACTCAGTGCTGAGCCTTCTGGTGCCCCACAATTCTGGACTGGCTCAGTGTAACAGACTGTCAGGGCCAGGCTCATGCTATTTACAAGCAACCCTTTTCTTTTAGCGCACAAAGGCTGCTCAGCTGTCGGTTAATTAGAAACATAGAAACATAGAAAAGTGACGGCAGAAAAAGACTGAGTAGTCCATCGAGTCTGCCCCTTTTTATTTATTTATTTATTTTTTTTTTTTTTTTTTTTTTTTTTTTTACCTTAACCTTGTTGTCTGACTATGGATTTATGTTTACCCAATTACCAGGTACTAGTTGTTTCCACAGTGACTCACCTGGTTACCATTACCTGCCTCATTAGTCCAGCCTACAGCCAGCCCCTTTTGTCTATTTCAACAGCTTTGCTCATTCTCTCCATGCCCTTGCGTGGTCTATAAGCTGCAGTGTATTCCTGTGTGCATGGCCTGGCTGACTTCTCTTCCAATATCTATTAAATAGTGGTGACTAGTCTCATCTGTCCCTGCTGGAGGACACAGCACATACTCTCTATCCCTGAGCCCGTATTGGATCTCCAAGGCCTCAGTGTCACCTGCTCTCTCCCCGCAGGCGGTGACCTTATCTCCCTGCTCTTGAAGCGTAAATTATTTACATTACTTTGAAGGGTGGGCAGAAGAACAGAATCCTCAATCTTTGTTTTTAATTTAAACATGGAATGTACAACACCACCTGATTGATTATCTTTGATACTCCTCATACCACTGATGAAGGAGATGTGAATTCTCTGAAACACGCTGGATAGAGGAAGACACATTGTATAATCCTTTCTTTCATAGTTCTTGTGTCATGTATTCATTTTTATTTGTTGATGTACTAATAAATATTGTTTCTATGGACTTTACTTTCTATATACTGTTTTTAAAGTGCCTTTAAAATCCAATTTTTTGGGAATTTCTGTTTCATGCATCTCTTTCAAAATCTGTTCCTGTTTTTGGACCTTACTATGCTGACTTCTGGCTTCCTGACCCTGGATCGTCTGATTACTCACTCTGGCATCCATACCCTGGCTTCAGTTTTTGACTACATTGCTGAACTGTGTTATTTTTTGCTATTTTATTAAAGGTGTGATTTTAACTGTATTTTCTGTCTCCCCCTGGTTTATGGTTCCTGAAACAAACCGCAAGCGGTAACCTTATCTCCCTGCTCTTGAAGCGTAAATTATTTACATTACTTTGAAGGGTGGGCAGAAAAACAGAATCCTCAATCTTTGTTTTTAATTTAAACATGGAATGTACAACACCACCTGAATGATTATCTTTGATACTCCTCATACCACTGATGAAGGAGATGTGAATTCTCTGAAACACGCTAGATAGAGGAAGACACGTTGTATAATCCTTTCTTTCATAGTTGGTGTACCAGTAGCTCTTGTGTCATGTATTCATTTTTATTTGTTGATGTACTAATAAATATTGTTTCTATGGACTTTACTTTCTATATACTGTTTTTAAAGTGCCTTTAAAATCCCATTTTTGGGGAATTTCTGTTTCATGCATCTCTTTCAAAATTTGTTCCTGTTTTTGGCCCTTACTATGCTGACTTCTGGCTTCCTGACCCTGGATCGTCTGATTACTCACTCTGGCATCCATACCCTGGCTTCAGTTTTTGACTACATTCCTGAACTGTGTTATTTTTTGCTATTTTATTAAAGGTGTGATTTTAACTGTATTTTCTGTCTCCCCCTGGTTTATGGTTCCTGAAACAAACCCTGCAAGGGCATTTAAGCATGTAAAGCAGCGTTTCTCAACCTTTTACGGAGAATTACCCCTACAGCTCTAAAAAAGTTTCCCGAGTACCCCTGTCTCGAGAAAGTAATTTCTATTGTTTAGGTGTCATGGTTTCTGTGTGCGTGTAATGTCAGTATGTGTTTGTGATCATTTTTGTGTGTGTTTGCTGTTTGGTTTTTGTGTCCATTAATGCAGCCTCACCAGTGTCCATAAAATGCAGCCTCACCAGTGTCCATCAAATGCAGCCTCACCAGTGTCCACCAAATGCAGCCTCATCAGTGTCCACCAAATGCAGCCTCACCAGTGTCTATCAAATGCAGCCTCACCAGTGTCCATCAAATGCAGCCTCACCAGTGCCCATCAGTGCAGCCTCACCAGTGCCCATCCATGCAGCCTCACGAGTGTCCATCAAATGCAGCCTCACCAGTGCCCATCAATGCATCCTCACCACTGCGGCCTCACCGGTGCCCATCAATGCAGCCTCACCATGGTCCATCAAATGCAGCCTCACCAGTGCCCATCAATACAGCCTCCCCAGTGCCAATCAATGCAGCCTCACCCATGTCCATCAATGCAGCCTCACCAGTGTCCTTCAGTGCAGCCTCACCACTGCAGCCTCATCTGTGCCCATCAATGCAGCCTCACCCATGTCCATCAATGCAGCCTCACCAGTGCCCATCAATGCAGCCTCCCCTGTGTCCATCAATGCAGCCTCACCATTGCCCATCAATGCAGCCTCACCATTGCCCATTAATGCAGCCTCACACTGCAGCCTCATCAGTGCCCATCAATGCATATGGAGGTGATCATATAGAGTGACAGGTGGTGGTGTGTGTTCCCACTGTGAAGAGTTGCAGTGTACGCTATCCTGGAAGATCAAAATGCCAGCACTCCTTACCAAGCACTTTATGCATGATTTTGCACATGAAGAGATTGTTTAGTGTACTGACTTTTTTATGAACTTTTTATGCCACTTGTTGATGAGATTTCTTTGCAGACTTTCACTGTTTTATGAGATTTGTGTTTGATTCAATTTATTTATTTATTTAGCTGCACTTTGCACTTTAAGCACTTGGTGGCACTATATTAGTATTATGCAGCCTCATCAGTGCCCATCAATGCAGCCTCACCATTGCCCATCAATGCAGCCTCACCACTGCAGCCTCACCAGTACCCATCAATGCAGCCTCACCAATGCCCATCAATGAAGCCTTACCAATGCAGCATCATCATTGCCCATCAATGCAGCCTCACCAGTGTCCATCAATGCAGCCTCACCATTGCCCATCGATGCAGCCTCACCATTGCCCATCAATGCAGCCTCACCACTGCCCATCAATGCAGCCTCACTAGTGCCCATCAATGTAGCCTCACCAGTGCCCATCAATGCAGCCTCACCAGTGCCAATCAATGCAGCCTCACCATTGCCCATCTCTTCAGCCTGTTCAGTGCCCATCAATGCAGCCTCACCAGTGCCCATCAGTGCAGCCTATCAGTTTCCATAGAATGCATGATGGTGAAAAACCTTCAGCCTTTACAACCACTTTAACTGTTGGGGGGGGGGTTAATTAGTCTACAATGCTAGTTATAATATGCAGCATGGAAGGGGTTAATGCATTGCCATTGGCCACTGATGCATTAGTGACCAGTGGCAATTAACCCATTTGTGCTGCACTAGTGGCACCAGTGTCAGTGTTTATTAACCCCTTCATGCTGCATCATAAAGGGATTAATTAACACTGCCACTGATGCAGCACAAAGGGGTTAATTGCCACTGGTCACTAATGCATCAGTGGCCAATGGCAATACATTAACCCCTTTCATGCTGTATATTACAAATAGCATTTTAGAATAATTAACCCCCCCTTCAAAAAAAATAAAGTTAAGTACTGCAGTAGGAGCACACAAACAAGACACAGCAGTACACTCCGCAACGTTATCAGCCTCTGCTCACTCAGTCACTTGTCAGCACTCCTCCTCTTCCATCCCGCGCTCACAGCCTCTGGATGCCATCATGTCGGGTGGAACCTAGGAAGCTCCTGTCGGGCAGTGTGATCTCCGCCCGACAGGGAACAGTCTGTGTGGGTAACATCGGCCGGGTGCTGGAGTGCACTCGGCACACTCGTACTGCTCCGTTGCAGGCAGCCCTGCAACAATTGGGTAACGGCGACCGGCGGCTGTATACAGCAAGCTGCCCCTACAAGCAGCCTTTTTACCTGGCATCAGAGCGGTGATTGCCACCCTGCCCTTGGTGCACGTACCCCTAGGGGTACCCGTACCATGGGTTGAGAAACTCTGATGTAAACATAGCTGCTAATCAGGTAAAGAAATCTTTTTATTTTAATATTTTCGCCCACTGTGTGTATGATTACATGTAAAGTACAGTAGTTCCAGTGGATACAAGACAGACAAGAAAAACAAACTTGTTTCCTGAGACCTAAAAAAAGTTAACATTTTCTTTCATACATGTAGCTCTCACTATTCTGTCTCTTGCTGTTCTCACTTTGTGATAGGCTTGCCAAGGTGGTGTCTGAAACTCACTGATCTTTGAATAAGTATCTTTGAGCATATGCCAGTGTTTATGAATGAATGAATAAAATCTCAAATCTGGATGAAATTAATGTACAAATGGCAAATTTTCTTGTCTTTCTTTTTTTTCCAGTCTATCTTGTGGTCTCATAATCTGTCCATTTCTTTATTAAGTACATGCATCTCTGCAATTTTTGTTGTTTGGTTTCTGGATCATTAACTATCCAATCAACCCTTGCAATATGAGTCTAAAGATGACACTGGTCATAGAAAATGTAATTAGTACAGCTTTAACTTTTTCTATTATGTTCATAAATGTATTAGCATAGGGGCAGTGACAGTGCTTCCCTTAGCTACTCCACTCAATTCTAGATAAAAATTGTCTCCTGGAATACAATAGTTATCTTCCAAAACTAAACATTAAAGTTCCAGAAAGAATTGAATCTGTTTGTAGCACTCTCCTGGACCTCCAGAGGCCTGGTGGTGAGCCCCAGAGACAGGGATGGCTGACATTCTTAGCAACGGCTGTCTCCTGTAGCAACAACTTTACTCACAGTATCCCACTGTAGCTCTGCTGAGTTCTCTCCTGAAGCTTTCCCAGCCACTTCATAGTCCCCAGCTTATGAAGAGTCTCCTCTGGTACCCTTTCAGAACTCCATCCCGCTCAACCTGCCACCTGCAACAAGTGGTATTAACCCTCTGGCAACTTCCTCTCTCATGCCTCCCAGCATCGATCAGGCTCCTCTCAGGCCGAGCCCCTTTACACATGGTTAAGCCTCAGGCTTCAGGCCTACATCGCAATAGCTGCTCCTCATGCACCCACCCAGACAGCAGTTTGATTGGAAAGAACCCAGATCATCTGACCTTCTCCAAATAAATACCCTCTCCCAGCATTCTCGGCAGCCAAAGAAACTCCTGCTGATTGGCTGAGAGAAGCAGCATATACACTCATAATCTGAATCCACTGTAATTCATCACACTAATGCCAAAGGTAACAGTGCCACCTATTGACAATAGGGAGAAATCACAGTTAACACCAAGCTTAGGAGAAACCCATTTGATCAATAGATTACAAATCAGCCAGGCTATCTACAACCTAGCACAGCTAAATTTACTAGCAGCCCTATTTAGGACAAGGGTGCTACATGCTAATCATTATTCATTCCACTTTCTTTTAGTAGATCTGTCATTGCTGTACACCCTTCCATTCAATAGGAATGTATTTATCTTGTCACAAAGGTTACTGGAGCCAACCGTCCATAGCTGCTAGAGAATATTCTTGGGTGAAGAAACAGCAATCAACATTGAAAGTTCTTTCTGAAGCGCTTAGGACATGTTGCTGCTCATAGTGGTTGTTACTCGTAAGGTTGTTACTCATCACCTTGGGGTTTAATGTTTTTATGCAAGCTGGTTCTTCTTCTATTTGTGCCACTATGAGTAGCAACATGTCTTAAGTGCTTCAGGCTAGGTTCACACTAGACCGACATTAGGAGCACTAGTCGCATTATATTATCAAATTAATGATTCCCTATGGGAGCCGTCTTAACTGGTCCGATACAAGTTGGACCGACTTTGAAAACGGTTCCTGTACTACTTTTGTCCGACTTTGATCCTACTTCAGCCCATTGAATATCACTGAATTCGGATCAAAGTCTAATCATTGTCTTAATTGATCCGACTTTGGTATGCGATTTATGCTCTGAGGCTCTTGAAGGGGAACACCACGCCAAATTTAAAAAATAAAAAACGGCACGGGTTCCCCCTCCAAGAGCATACCAGGCCCTTCGGTCTGGTATGGATTTTAAGGGGAACCCCCATGCCAGGAACCCCCCATCCGGCGGCCCCGCCCCTTATTATGTCACCACCTGGGGCATGATGGGTGGTGACATCATAAGGGGACGGCCTCTGGGTGACATCAGTGGATGACACCCCTTTATAAAGTCACGTGACCTAGTGACAAAACGCGTCGGGGAGGAGCCTTGTGATGTTCAGGCATTGATGTCCTTGCATCCACAGCAGCCGTGGGCACTCTGCTACAAAGTTACCGTATTGATTTTATACTGAATGCAGCACCCGAGTGTACCGGTGTTAGTACACAGGACCATGTGAGTGTTTTATACTTGTCTTATTAAAGTACTTAATTTTAAACGGTTCAGCGCTATGTGAGATTTTTCTCTGTTTATATGGATTCCTACCACTCTGAGACACACTGAGTTCACACAGAGGAGAAGGATTGTACCCCAGTGGGGACCGTGTGGCTTGACCCAGGTGGGGTCACTCTTGGAGGTGAGCGCATAATATCGCTGGGTGGTGGTGTGTGCCTGCACGTTTGGAAGCATCTTGTTATTTCATTCAAGATATCTACTTGGATTCTTGTTGCTGACAGTGATCTATTACAATTGTCAAGCAGGAGTTGCAGCACTGAGTGGATTTCACTAAGTATATTTCTGGACACTTTTGCACTTTATCTATTTAATGTGACACAGGTTTTTATTTTATGTCATGCATCTTTATGATTATGTGTATTTTTTCACTTATATATGCTATTAAGCTTCACCTATACCATTGGGTGTTATTTCTTATTTTAGCCACTTGGGGCCAGTGTATGAAGTTTACTACAGTTTCATTTTTGGTTTTATAATTGCATGATTGCACTTTACTATTTTTTATACATATGTGTTTCAGTATTTGGGGTACTTTGGAAGTGTTAAGCAGCAGTCTTTTTCATTATTTTTTTATTATTTTAAAAAATTTTCTTTATCAGTGCAGTTTGTGAAGGTGGTAGCGCGGCATTATCTGTCATTTCTTTAATTGTAACATTTGTTTGATGATACAAATCATTTACAGTAAGTGTGACAAATATGCAAAAAATAAAAAATAAGGAAGGAGGTAAATACTTTTTCACAGCACTGTATATGTATGGTTTTAATGTGTTCATTTTGGTTACTTTAGAGCACATTGGCCCTTTATCTCCTGATGAAGCAGACTGTCTTTAATCTGGGAAACATGTTGAAATAAAAATACCTGTTACAGCCACCAGAGGAGTGTATAAGTGTTTAAGTGTTGTAATTGAAGGGGTTTCATCCCCATGGATTATGTATATGTGCTCCAGTAAAGTGGGAGATAGAAGTATATGTAATTTGGTGTCTCTCTTTGTCATGAACCCATAGTCATTCATGTCCTGTCTGTTTGCTTACCTCTTGGTCGTGTCAGCTTAAAGGCCGTTCGCATCACCACCTGTGGGCTAAGTAATCTCCTCTCAGTGAACTCCACCCCAGCCTCTAATTAAGCAAACACTATATTAGACCATGTGTTGCAAAGGCTCCTTGCCGATCAATGTTATATTTGTTTGGCTTCGTGTGTGGTTGGTCCTGTTGTATGCTCTGTGTCTATTTCTGGTTACCAACCTTTGGCATGTTCTGACTATCCCTGCCTGCCTGATACCCCGATCTTTGGCTTGTTCTCTGTTTCTCCTGCTAGTGACCCTGACCCTTTGCTAGGCCACTGATTATCCTTTGCTGTTCCTGCACTGTTGCTTCCTCTTTTCCACCTGTGGCCAGTCCAGCGTGAGCTAGGGGACCCCGGTGGCTGCGACCTGGATCCAGTTGCAGTCAAATCCATCCTCACCACCAGAGGCTCTGGTGAATACCTACTGGCTCTTGGGGAAACCCGTGCACTAGCCGTCCAGGTTGCATGCTCGGATATGGGTCTGGTTTGGATTTTAGGGGGGACCCCACATCAATTTTTTTTAAAAATTTTGACGCGGGGTTCCCCTTAAAATCCAAACCAGACCCGAAGGGCCTGGTATGAACTGGGGGGGGAACACTACGCAATTTTTTTCAGTGATTTTTTGTGTATTGCCGGGAGCTGGCATCTTGTCTCGTTTTACTGTAAAGGTATCCTTTTTTAGAGTAAATTTTAGCGCCGACATTACATAACGGTCGAGGGCCGTTATGTGTTTTTTAGTGACTTTTTTTAACGCATCACAAGGGGGGGGTCAAGTATGGT
>BLSH010258249.1:604224-626358 GCA_018402905.1 Glandirana rugosa | reverse complement strand
AGGGTTGCCACATCATCCCTTTAATCCAGGACACATATTAATTACACAGGTTCTGTGGCTGATTAAGGTGGCAATTAAACTCACTTGGAGCTTTATCTGCATTAAATTAGCCTCAGAACCTGTGTAATTCATATGTGTTCTGGATTAAAGGGATGATGTGGCAACCCTACCCAGATGCAGCATGAGACATCCCATATCCAGCATGAGACATCCCATATCCAGCATGAGACACCCCATATCCAGCATGAGACACCCCAGATGCAGCATGAGACACCCCATATCCAGCATGAGACAGCCCATATCCTGCAAAGAGACATCCAGACAGCCCCAATATCTAAGCAGCATTAATAAACAGCCCCCGCCCAGGAACACTGAATAATCAACTTACCCACAAAGCAATGTCTCCACAGGAAAGTAGGCTAGTACATCATACTGCAGCTCTTCCTGACAGCTGCGATAGGCGCCAAAACAGAGCAATCGATCCGATCTGCAGAGAGAGGAGGAGTGCAGATGATATCACTCCGCCTTTCACCCTGTAAGGGCTGCAGCCGGCGCTACAGAAGCTGTTTCGGCTTATGCGGCCGCCAGCTTACTCCGCGTCTGGCGACCTAATAAAATGTAGTGTATAAAAAAAGTTCTCCCTCGCTGCCTTTGGCAAAGGTGGCGGAACGCCATACCGGTGCGTTCTGCCAGAAAAAAATCCCTTGATATATAATAGATAGATAGATAGATAGATAGATAGATAGATAGATAGATAGATAGATAGATAGATAGATAGATAGATAGATAGATAGATTATATTCAACATATATAATGTACAGGTGATACTCGAAAAATTAGAATATCGTGCAAAAGTTAATTTATTTCAGTAATGCAACTTAAAAGGTGAAACTAATATATGAGGTAGACTCATTACATGCAAAGTAAGATAGTTCAAGCCGTGATTTGTCATAATTGTGATGACTATGGCTTACAGCTCATGAAAACCCCAAATCCACAATCTCAGAAAAATAGAATATTACATGCAATCAATAAAACAAGGATTTACATAGAACAATATCAGACCTCTGAAAAGTATAAGCATGCATGTGTACTCAGTACTTGGTTTGGGCCCCTTTTGCAGCATTTACTGCCTCAATGCGGTGTGGCATGGAAGCTATCAGTCTGTGGCACTGCTGAGGTGTTATGGAAGACCAGGATGCTTCAATAGTGGCCTTCAGCTCTTCTGCATTGTTGGGTCTCATGTCTCTCATCTTTCTCTTGGCAATGCCCCATAGATTCTCTATGGGGTTCAGGTCAGGCAAGTTTGCTGGCCAATCAAGCACAGTAATCCCACAGTCATTGAACCAGGTTTTGGTGCTTTTGGCAGTGTGGGCAGGTGCCAAGTCCTGCTGGAAAATGAAGTCAGCATCCCCATAGAGCTCGTCTGCAGAAGGAAGCATGAAGTGCTCCAAAATCTCCTGGTAGACGGCTGCGTTGACCCTGGACTTAATGAAGCACAGTGGACCAACACCATCAGATGACACGGCTCCCCAAATCAACACAGACTGGAAACTTCACACTGGACTTCAAGAATCTTGCAGTGTGTGCCTCTCCATTCTTCTTCCATACTCTGGGTCCTTGGTTTCCAAATGAGATGCAAAATTTGCTCTCATCAGAAAAGAGGACTTTGGACCACTGAGTTACAGACCAGGTCTGTTTTTCTTTAGCCCAGGTAAGATGCTTCTGAAGTTGTTTGTTGTTCAGGAGCGGCTTGACAAGAGGAATACGACATCTGAAGCCCATGTCCAGGGTGCGGTGGCTCTTGATGCACTGATTCCAGCCTCAGTCCACTCCTTGTGAAAGTCCCCAACACCTTTGAATGGCCTTTTCCTGACAATCCTCTCCAGGCTGCGGTCATCCCTGCTGCTTGTGCACCTTTTCCTTCCACACTTTTCACTTCCACATAACTTTCTATTAATGTGCTTTGATACAGCACTTTGGGAACATCCAACTTCTTTTGCAATTACCTTTTGAGGCTTTCCCTCCTTATGGAGGGTGTCAATTATGGTTTTCTGCACAACTGTCAGGTCAGCAGTCTTTCCCATGATTGTGATTCCTACTGAACCAGACTGAGAGACCATTTAAAGGCTCAGGAACCCTTTGCAGGTGTTAGGGCTTAATTAGATGATTAGAGTGGGACACTTTGAGCCTAGAACATTGCACCTTTTTACAATATTTTAATTTTCTGAGATTGTGGATTTGGGGTTTTCATGAGCTGTAAGCCATAATCACCACAAATATGACAAATCACGGCTTGAACTATCTTGCTTTGCATGTAATGAGTCTATCTCATGTATTAGTTTCACCTTTTAAGTTGCATTACTGAAATAAATTAACTTTTGCACAATATTCTAATTTTTCGAGTATCACCTGTATACTAGTACAAAAATAAAATTAATAAATGATTCATGATACATGAATCATTTACATACAGGATGCATGATAAATGATCAGATAGATCAATTGATTTATGAATAGATACTAGTAAAAATTGCAATAAAAAGTGACCAAAAAATCTGGACGACATCAGTGTTCATCGTGATTTACACTGGATTTAGTTCAGGAGACATTGTTTTTTTTTGTATTATTATTTTTAATAAAGGAATTGTCAAAACTGTCTGTGTTTTTATTTATTTTTTGAACGCAATTTTTGGTGAATGAGTAGGTGCACAATGTACCCCATACTCATTCACATGGGGGGGATCATGATCTGGGGACCCTCTTGTTAACCACTTACGGACCGCCCCGCCGCCGTTTTACATCGTTAATTTGACGTGGAATACCGTTGTTATGGTAGCAGATAGCTACCATAACCCTGGTATCATTTTTTACAGCAGGTGGTCCGCTTTCAGATAAAAGTAGTCTCTGCGGCGTATTTGCAGCGAGATCACTTTTATCAAGGGCAGGAGAGGTGTCCCCCTTCCCGTCGCTTTCTGGTCGTCTCCGCCGCTTACCGGAGCCGTCAGTAGCGGCGGAGAAGATCTGATCCTCTCTCCTCAATGCCTGGATGCCGACTGAGGGGAAGATGGCCCCCGCTCAGCTACATAGCATTGAAGGGCGGAAGCGATGTCACTTCCGCCCAATGCTCTTAAAGGGGAATTTTTTTTTTTTTCAAATGACATTTATTCAGTTTTTATTTTTTTATTGCATTTTAATGTAAATTCCTCTATCCCATTCCTCCCCAGCCTTAGTATTCCTGGCCTAACCCTTTTATTCATTGAATTTCTGCACATTCTATCATGGAGGCTCAGCATCACATGTGAGCTTTACCATGGCTTCCTGTTTTCAAAAAGCTATTTGCAGTACCCATAGACCTGAGAAAATCAAAGGCATTACCCTTCTTCATTCTTCATTCTTCATTCCCTCCCTTCTGCTTTGCACTCTCTTCAGAAACTTTTTCTAAAGTTTATTTGTAATCTTACCAGTAGCAGCTGGTGGTAAATTTTTTTTTGGGGGGGGGGGGGCAAACAGTGCACCCACAGCCAACCCCTCCGGTCGGTCGGGTAACCTGCAACACGCCCCGGTCTGGTCAGTAGGTCTGGTCATCCGCACACCCCCCCCCCCCCCCCCCCCCGCATCCCGGTGGAACGGTTACGAGCTCGGCACTTACCACATCTATGTCGTGGGCAGCATTTCCCTCCGGGCGACGGCTTCCACCGTGGGTCTCCTCCCGCCTCCTCCTCCTAGGCCAATTGGAACGCTTCATCTTTTGGCCATCAGGAAACGGGTCTCAGACCCGCTTCCTGATTGGCCGGAAGGAGAATTGGTGTGATAATAGGGAATATTAATTCGCTATTGTCAAACAACTGCGTGGGCTCACCCTTTTTTGAAGCCCCGCATGTAGATTAGGGGGCCAAACGCATGAATGGGGGGGGGCATCGCCCGTGCGCCCTGCAGTATGGGCCGCCACTGAATCTTACAAAACAAAATACAAAATAAAATTGACCCAAAACCTTATGGATTTACTTCAATGACTTTCTTTTTAATCAGTGTGGTTATTTGGCAATTTAAGTTCAAACTAACCCACAGTTTGTGTTAGTCTAACTGAAAGCCAGTAAATTATAGTTAGATATTCTATTTCTTTAGGAATAAATCTCCTCTTTTCAACATATGGAGCCCTTTCACACCGGGACCTTCTGAGCGTTAGCGGTAAAACGTGCTATTTTAGTAGCGCTTTACCGTTGTTATAGTGGCACTTTGGCACTGCTATTCGGGCAGCAGTGGGGCACTTTGAACCCCTAAGAAGGGGTTAAAAAGGGGCTAAAAGTGCCAGCGCTCGGCGCTTCTGGAGCGGTGCCCATTCATTTCAATGGGCAGGGGTGGTGGAGGAGCGGTGTATACATCACTCCCGGACCGCGCCAAAGATGCTGCTTGAAGGAGTTTGTTTCCTCTCCTGCAAGCGCACCGCTCCAGTGTAGGACACACTGAGTTTAATGGAGAGGCACTTTACAGGCGCTATTATTGGCTAAATAACTCCTGTAAAGTGCCTCAGTGTGAAAGAGGTCTAATAATGGATAATGAAGAAATTGAAAAAAAAAAATGTGCAGGCTAAAAACCGGTCTGTGAATCGCTTATTCTTTGCAAATTGCATAAACTGTATACCTTTCTATTTATTAGTTTTCTAATTATAACACATCTATGCACTCATTATTTTGTAAATAAGGCCCCTTTCACACTGATAGACTGATCGGATCTCCCTGTCAGTTTTTCAGGTGGACCCAATCGGACCATCCATAGCTCTCTATGGAGCAGCGGATGTCAGTGGACATGTGTCCACTGACACCTGGCGGCATTCAATCCGGACCACTAAAAACAGATCAGATCGAATGACAGTTGAATAGAAATGGACAGGCAGTACATTTCCATTTGGCAGCCCCATAGAGAAGGGCGGGCTGTGTATCTGCTATGCAGAGCAGACACAGACCTCTGCTTGGCGGAGTCCGCCCTGTATGCAAGAGGCCTAATTAGCAAAATGTGCATTAAGTACACTGCAGAAATTGCTTTTTTTGCAGTTTGACTTTGCTTTGTAATAATGTTGTTCCCTATCTACTTGAATAGACTTTGAGCACTCAGAGTAGAACATGCTGAATCTATAGACAATGTTTGGGTTTGAAAGTAAGTCATTTACAGTACAAAGTGTTCTTATGAGAAATTATTTACAGAGATTACCATATCCAAAAAGTAACGTGAATAAACTTTGGCATTGAACTTATCTACAAAGTTTCTGCAAATAAATCAACAAAGTATTGTTACTGTTACTGTTCATACATTGTGTTCTGTAAAACAATATATTGCATAAATTAACCACTTCAGCCCCGGAAGGATTTACCCCCTTAATGACCAGAGCACTTTTTGCAATTCGGCACTGCGTCAGTTTAACTGACAATTGCGTGGTCGTGCGACATTGTACCCAAACAAAGTTGACGTCCTTTTTTTCCCACAAATAGAGCTTTCTTTTGTGGTATTTGATCACCTCTGCGGTTTTTATTTTTTGCGCTATAAACAAAAAAAGCGACAATTTTGAAAAAAAAAAACAATATTTTTTACATTTTGCTATAATACATATTCAAAAAAAATATATAAAAAAACAAATTTAACCTGTTCAGATCCACTCCATAGCCGATTGACGGCTACAGCATGGCTCTAAAATGCCGGGAGGCCATCAATAGACGTCCTCCCTTTTGGCTTGTGCTGGGTGCGCTCCAGCCGGCGGCGCTCGCGCTGCCGCGCGCCACGTAAGCGTGCCAGCGGATCAGGCGGACCCGATGTCCGCCGGAGACCCGCAATCTGCTCACAGAGGGCCAAAACAGGGAACAGTTAGATCTGTCATGCCCCTGCCAACCCCACCCCCCCACAGTTAGAACACACCCAGGGAACACATTTAACCCCTTCACTGCCCCCTTAGTGTTAATCCCTTCTCTGCCAATGACATTTATACAGTAATCAGTGTCTATTTTTAGACATTTAAATGTCATTGGTCCCAAAAAAGTGTCAAAAACGTCCGACAAGTCCGTCGCAATATCGCAGTCCCGATAAAAATCGCAGATTGTCACCATTACCAGTAAAAAAATAAATAAATAAATAAAAACGCCATAAACCAATGTCCATAGTTTGCAGACGCTATAACTTTTACGCAACCCAATAAATATACGCCTAAACTGATGAGTAAATTTGTTTTTTATTTTTGGATATTTATTATAGCAAAAAGTAAAATAAAATTGTTCTTTTTTCAAAATCATCGCTCTTTATTTGTTTATAGCTCAAAAAATAAAAACCGCAGAGGTCATCAAATACCCCCAAAAAGAAAGCTCTATTTAATGGAAAAACAGGACGCCAGTTTTGTTTGGGTACAACGTCACACGACCGCGCAATTGTCATTCAAAGAGTGACAGCGCTGAAAACTGAAAATTGGTCCGGGCAGGAGGGGGGTTTAAGTGCCCAGTAAAGAAGCGGTTAATCATCAGTTTTGGACAATATATATTCTTCTTATATATTTTGATAAATACAATCGCAATCAGCGTTTATTGATTGGTTTGCGCAAAAGTTGCCGTGTTTACAAACCATGAGAATTAATTAATGCCGCTTTCATTATTTATTTTTTTTACTTTTAATGGCAGCGATCTGCGATTTTTATCGGGACTGCAATATTGCGGCGGACGTGTCGGACATTTTGATACTTTTTTGGGACCATTGACATTTATACAGCGATCAGAGCTAAAAATAGCCACTGATTACTGTATAAATGTCACTGGCAGGAAAGGGGTTAAGCTGCAGGGGGCGATCTAGGGGTTAACTGTGTTCCCTCACTATGTTCTAGCTGTGTGGGGGCTGGGCTGGCAGGGGCAGGACAGATCTAACTGATCCCAAGTACAGGGATCAGTAGATCACTGTCATGCCCACTGACAGAATGGGGAACCGGCGTGTTTACATTGGTGGTTCCCCGTTCTTCCTCTCTAGAAAGCTATCGCGGGTCGCTGGCGGACATCGAGTCCGCCCGACCCGCGGCTACACTCAGGCAGAGTGCGGCGGGCACAAGAGTACGCTGCCAGCGGCGCGCACCTGCCCGCTACTGCGGCTGCGCCGATCGCTGTCTATAGACGGCGATCGGCGCAGCTTAGCCAACTTGCTGCAGTAAATGTACGTGAATGTTATTAAAAATTACCTTTCCCTTTCAATCTGCAGCTCTGTAATTTTTGGAAAATGCAATGCAATAAGGCTACCTGGAGGCGTTCTGTACACAGAATGTGTACAGAACGCCCTACAAAAACATAATTTCCTGCTTGTGTGATTGTCCCAGAAGTCTGACCTAAGATGCAAGTCAGATTTCAGGCACCCCCTGCACCAAAAGGTAATTTTTGGTGAGATACTCCCAATAGGAAATCACGGCTAAAGGGATGTAGGCCAAGCAGCTTTCCTCATTAGTGCCTTCAAAAAATGGTTGTGTGGCAGGCACAACCAGGCTCTATAGGTGTGCTATATAAAAGTCAGTGATTCCAGTATATAAGTCACTTGTATGCAGCCTGTCTACAAGTTATAGCATACTCTGTATAGGGAAAAAAACAAAGAGAGAGAGAAAAGCACCACTAAGTGTAGTACTGAATATAAAATGTTTTTTATTGGCCCCCAACAAAGGGCTACTCACAAGAAGAAGGTAAAATACAGGCTCTGTGATATGGTTGGTGTGGGCTGGAACAGTGGAGACCTCCTCCTCTTGCGCAGCGCTGGGATGTGAGTCCGTCACAGGTGAGGAACGGTAAACCGCAGGATCTAGGTGGTAATTCTCCCGGGAGCAGCATGTAGCTGGATGTTGCTTGATGTGTAACGTTCCCGGTATAGGCAATTCCTTTCAATGGAATGCAACGTGAGGGGCAGCGTGAGGCGCAGCGCGCCAGTAAGGGGAAGTACACGTGACATGACCAGTCCCCCAATGCTGTGCGATACGTTTCCGAGTTTCCGCAATGCCCTGGGCACGCGCACTCCTTTCTCAAGCTAGAGATGTGATGAGACAAGCCTGTAATATGTAGTAGGCCAGTGGTTCTCAACTCCTGTCCTCAGGACACACTAACAGGCCAGATTTTAAGTATTGCCTTGTGGAGATGTAGATTAGAATACTGCAATCACTGAGCAGCAAATGATATCACCTGTGGTCTATTTCAGTTATCCTGCAAACCTGGCCTGTTAGTGGGTCCTGAGGACCGGAGTTGAGAACCACTGTAGTAGGCGGACTGGAAATGGCTAATCCCAGCTCCTACATAATTCTTGCTTTATAAATGGCAAAAAGCATTGTTTTAATAACACTGCTGTGTGGTTACACTTCAAGGTTAATAAATTAAATAAATAATTAATAATAAATGATGATAATGATAGGTAATTGGAATGGGTCTGCAACATTCTTGTATGAAAACCGATGTATAGAAATTGATCCTATTACCAATCTACCTTACATGATGTGGGGTATATCACAACAAATGTATATATAACAAAAAGTATATAAAAAGTGATTTCAACTTTATGTTATATTGGTATGATATATTGTATTGGGAAAACAGCAATCTTGCTCTAGTATGGGCATTCCAAGTGTCCTATATGTTGAAACTAAATTTTAATCAATAGAGCTATATACTATGATAAATAAATAAATGAATAAGTAAATCAAATTCATGCCTGGTGGATACTATCCTCTAGTTGTTATGTTACTTACTGAACTGTTGGGATCCCATCAACCACCACTATGGAGTGTTATCATGCTTATCTGAAAGAGGGAAAAGGATTGACATTATAGAGCCTGGGGGGATCTGGTGTGGACTGAGAGCATATATAAGAAATATTATAGAATGGTACTAACTTCCAGTTCTTAATTTACCACCCCAGGTGCCAAAGTATCAAAACTAAAAATCCCAAAAGGTTTCCCTTTGGCAGAGTTTGCGGAATCGCTCTGCCTCGGGGAGTTCTCTGGATATGGCCTCCACTATCCATATGGCGGAGGACACTGTGCTCATCCTTTCCTTTTTCTATGATACGACTGTGTTTTATAGTGGCCTGATAGTACGGCCTACATAAAAAAGGCCACATGGGCAAGTGAGGCAATAAACTACATGGTCATGGAGCAACAGAAGAAATCATTGATATGATAGGTTTTAACTTTGATGACATAGCTATGTTTTCTGTGCTCCACAAACCTGCAGGTCTTGCAAAGGGGTTTACGGGATTGAAACCTCCTCCTCTTGCGCAGGAGGAGGTGTGTATGTTTCACCAGGGGAAACAGACAGGGTCTTGTGGTAGGTAATTGCTTTAGTTTGCTAGGTGCTATTTTTTGGTTCAGGTTAGTTGCTCACCTATAGGTGATTTTTGGGCAGCTATGTTTTTTGATTATGGCTACCATCTTGTGATATTTTTGATGGTATGGTGTAATGAATCTAACTGAGGTATTAGTTTCTGTTCTTACCTTCTTTGCAGGTGATCTATGTTGTCAATGGTTGTATGCTGTCTCTACTATGTCCAGGGGGTAACCTTTTTCTTCAAAATTTTTCTTTAGGAGTACACTTTGATCCTCAAACTCTTTGCTGTTTGTGCAATTGTGTCTCAATCTGCAATATTGGCCTTTGGGAATATTATTTTTCCAGGTGGGGTAATGACAGCTCGTATAATGTAAAAAGGAGTTACCTGCTGTCGGCTTGGTATAATTTCTCGTGTGTATAAAATGATTTAGGTGGTATAGCTCCAAATCTAAAAAAGCTAGGCTGACGGGGTCTTGGAGAGAGGTACAATCAAATGGATTGTCGTTGCAGTGAGATACAAATGTATTTACTAAAGTGGAGGGGCCATCCCAAATGATGATTATATCATCTATGTAACGGCCATAATAGGTGATATGGGCTCTGAAGGGATTGTTTTTCCAGATATATCTTTCCTCCCAAAAGGCCATAGTCAGATTGGCATATGACGGAGCAAAGTTTGCTCCCATGGCTGTGGCGTGAGTCTGTAAATAATATATTCCATCAAAAAGAAAATAATTATGTGTGAGGCATAAGTTTGTAGCCTCCAAAATAAACACTGACTGTTGTAAGTTTAGGTCTGAATTGTTGAACAGGAAGTACTGGATGGCCTGCAGGCCAACCTTGTGGGGGATTGAAGTGTAGAGAGAGCATACATCCAATGATACCCACTGATATTCAGGTTGCCAGGAGTAATGTTGCAGTTGTTCTTACACAATTTACTTACACATTTACTTACACAACATTTAGATCCCACACCAGCTGTTCAAAACACCAATCTGAAACCCCAGTCTGTATTATATCCCTCACAATCCAAAGGCCCATTCTTAGAGGCCTGCTACAGATTGAAGACACAGTTTAGAGAAATCTGTGTATACTAAACTCAGAAAGACAGAAGACATCTGCCAACAAATCTTAGTTCAGAAGAAAACCATGCACGCAAAGTCCTTATGGAAAACTCAAGTATCATTATCAAACCAGCGGACAAGGGAGGGGGCATTGTCATCCAAGATAAAAAAGATTGAGACAAAGTTGCACGAACATTAAGGAGTATTACCCATGAAACCTGTGTGTGATTGCCACATCCCATATCTTTAACTGAAAAAGTGATACCTCAAAAATGAAAAAGGGATTTTTAGGGCAATAGAGTGATTTTGAGTACTTGCAATTTTTTTTTAAAAATTATCACATTTTATTTATACAAAACATTTATAAAAGCCACACAAGAAAATTGTACATTTCCATAGAAAAATCCTTCACATTGTTATACATCACATATCAACACTTGATTAGATCATAAAGATAGGTTGTGTATGTTCCAGTTGGAAAATGGTATTCCCCTAGGATGGTGGGACCATCAATGACTGTAGCTGACATCAGTCCATGGGGACATCCAACGCGTTTCGAAAAGGTTAAAAATATATCTTCATCAGGGATATTATACCATATTCTGTGAACATAAAATTAATTTGAATGAACAATTCAATCCAACAATTACACATGTCACCATATCCTAAAAACCAAACTTACACTGCCGAACACCCAACCAAAGGATACCTCCAAGGCGGTGGGGCAACAGGATCCCCCCTGTGGTATGATAGGTGCATTACACACCATACAAGAACTGCTGGGGGCAAATCCCCAATGATCGGGGTCCAAAAATTAGGCAAACTATAACAAGAAAAAAAGACGAAAACAAGTGGAGGTAACCACGCATCTTTCCAATTCATGCAACCCATTATATACCAATTTGCCACAAAAGTCTATGATGTGAACCATTATAGGTAATCATATAACTAGTGGGAACCTCAATATTTGCTTAATGGCCCCATTGGTCTAGGAGAGACATATGAGGCCTCTCTACCAATATAGAGGTTCATATTTGCAAGATACATTTCAAAAAAACTTTCCCTAAAAATATCTGTATAACAAACAAGGAGCCAACATCTTCAATGAGGGATCAAAGGGAGTGCATGGTTGCCTGGTTCTACTTGGTTCCGCGTTGCAAATATAGGCAAGGCCATCAGCCACAATGGGGATGAGCTGCCTGGTGTGCAACCGCACTACAAAAAGTCCGGCTGGAAATGGCGCCGAACACAGTTACCGGCGTCTCTATATTGCGTCACGCGCAATAGTGTCATATCTGGAGCGACCCAAAAGGTGCTTGCATAGGAGCCCATCCTAGGGATGTAAACATCCGGAAAGATTGGGCTCCCAACAGAGACTAAAACCGCCGACACAGATAATTCCTGCCCATTACTCCAGCCAATGACCAACGGCATCTGGGCAGGAAAACACTAAGGCCCCTCACTGAAACAATGGAGGCCTTTCTGTGCCGGGTATGGCGTGGGCATACATTCCCCCTGGGGAGAAAGGGGAACCCCACCTCCAGGAGAACCACCTTCAGAGGGACAACAGTTCTCATTTAGGCTAGGGGGGGTGGTAGCGTCCATCGCATTTTGCACTGGAGCAGGACTTTATTCCAATCACCCCCCCCGGTTGGAATATGAATTCTGTCTAGCACAGTGAAATTAACCTCTGGCATTCTGTATTTGTGTCTCTTTTCCACATGACGACCAAGAGGCAAGTATAAATTGCAAATTTGCATACTGTGCATATGTTTAACTATGCATTGTCTGAATTCCTGGCGTGTTTTGCCAATGTAGAAAGATCCACATTGGCATTGCATAAGATATACTACACCTTCTACAATGTTCTACAATTGGCAAAATGTTTCAAATTAAAATTTTCCCCATTGGGTAAGGTGAAATTGGTTCTTTTCCTAATAACCAAACACATCGAGAAAGAGCCACAGGGGAAAGTGCCCCAGGTCTTGCAGGGGTCCCCTCGCACCTTACCCTTGTATTCACTGTGTACTAGGGCTTGGCCAATCAATCCTGCCTTTCTATAGGTAATCTGAAGCTGTTCTGAGACTAGTTTGCCCATGACAGGATCCCCCGTTAGAATGGACCAACGTTTGGTTAAAATATTTCAAATTTTTTTATGTTCATTAGAATAACGTAGAATTAATCTAATAGAATCATCTTTTTGGCAGTTTTTTTGTTTCAGCTTGAACAAGAGATCATGTTGATCCATATTTTTAACTCTATTGAATGCTTTTTTTAGGGAGCTTTTTGTATAGCCCCTATTCATGGAGTTATGGAAAACTCCAGTATCATTATCAAACCAGCGGACAAGGGAGGGGGCATTGTCATCCAAGATAAAAAAGATTGAGACAAAGTTGCACGAACATTAACCACTTCAGCCCCGGAAGAATTTCCCACTTTAGGACAAGAGCACTTTTTGCGATTCGGCGCTGCGTCGCTTTAACTGACAATTGTGCGGTCGTGCGACGTTGCACCCAAACAAAATTTGCGTCCTTTTTTTCCCACAAATAGAGCTTTCTTTTGGTGGTATTTGATCGCCTCTGCGTCATTTCTTATCGCCGCTATAAACAAAAGAAGAGCGACCATTTTGCAAAAAAAAACAAATTTCTTACTTTTTGCTAAAATTCAAATCCAAACAAAAAATATAAAAAAAACATTTTTTTCATCGTTTTTGGCCGATTTATATAATTCCTCATATTTGCGATAAATAAAATTGCAATCGGCATTTATTGATTGGTTTGCGCAAAAGTGGCCGCGTTTACGGATGGTGAGAATTCATTTCTGGGGTTTTTATTTTTTTTTATTTTTTACTAGTAATGGCGGCGATCTGCGATTTTTAGCGGTAATGCGATATTGGGGCAGACATGTCGGAACATTTTTGACACTTTTTTGGGACCAATGACATTTATTCAGCGATCAGAAATTTAAATGTCCACTGATTACTGTATAAATGTCATTGGCAGTGAAGGGGTTAACCTGGGGGGGCTAGGGGTTAATCGTGTTCCCTGGGTGTGTTCTTACTGTGGGGGGGCTGGGCTAACATGGGCATGAGAGATCTAACTGATCCCAGTGACAGGGATCAGTAGATCTCTCATGCCCCACTGACAGAGCGGGGAACCGCCGTGTTTACATCGGCGGTTCCCCGTTCTTTCCCTGTAGCCGCTCATCGCGGCTCGCCGGCGGACATCGGGTCCGCCTGAGCCGCGGTCACATTCCCCAGGAGTGCGGTGGTGGCCAAATGCGGATCGCCGCTTATTTACGGCGATTCACGCAGGGCTCCCCGACTGCCGCCGCGAAAAGATGGCATGCGGTGGGGAACCTGTTAAGGAGTATTACCCATGAAACCTGTGTGTACCATACAAGAACCGCTGGGGGCAAATCCTCAATGATCGGGGTCCAAAAATTAGGCAAACTATAACAAGAAAAAAAGAAGAAAACAAGTGGAGGTAACCACGCATCTTTCCAATCCATGCAACCCATTATATACCAATTTGCCACCAATTTGCCACAAAAGTCTATGATGTGAACCATTATAAGTAATCATATAACTAGTAGGAACCTCAATATTTGCTTAATGGCCCCATTGGTCTAGGAGAGACATATGAGGCCTCTCTACCAATATAGAGGTCCATATTTGCAAGATACATTTCAAAAAAACTTTCCCTAAAAATATCTGTATAACAAACAAGGAGCCAACATCTTCAATGAGGGATCAAAGGGAGTGCATGGTTACCTGGTTCTACTTGGTTCCGCGTTGCAAATATAGGCAAGGCCATCAGCCACAATGGGGATGAGCTGCCTGGTGTGCAACCGCACTACAAAAAGTCCGGCTGGAAATGGCACCAGAACACAGTTACCGGCGTCTCTATATTGCGTCACGCGCAATAGTGTCATATCTGGAGCGACCGGAAAGGTGCTTGCATAGGAGCCCATCCTAGGGATGTAAACATCCGGAAAGATTGGGCTCCCAACAGAGACTAAAACCGCCAACACAGATAATTCCTGCCCATTACTCCGGCCAATGACCAACGGCATCTGGGCAGGAAAACACTAAGGCCCCTCACTGAAACAGTGGAGGCTCTTCTGTGCCGGGTATGGCGTGGGCATACATTCCACCTGGGGAGAAAGGGGAACCCCACCTCCAGAAGAACCACCTTCAGAGGGACAACAGTTCTCATTTAGGCTAGGGGGGGTGGTGGCGTCCATCGCATTTTGCACTGGAGCAGGACTTTATTCCAATCACCCCCCCCCCCGGTTGGAATATGAATTCTGTCTATCACAGTGAAATTAACCTCTGGCATTCTGTATTTGTGTCTCTTTTCCACATGACGACCAAGAGGCAAGTATAAATTGCAAATTTGCATACTGTGCATATGTTTAACTATGCATTGTCTGAATTCCTGGCGTGTTTTGCCAATGTAGAAAGATCCACATTGGCATTGCATAAGATATACTACACCTTGTGTTTTACAATTGGCAAAATGTTTCAAATGAAAATTTTCCCCATTGGGTAAGGTGAAATTGGTTATTTTCCTAATAACCAAACACATCGAGCAAGAGCCACAGGGGAAAGTGCCCCAGGTCTTGCAGGGGTCCCCTCGCACCTTACCCTTGTATTCACTGTGTACTAGGGCTTGGCCAATCAATCCTGCCTTTCTATAGGTAATCTGAGGCTGTTCTGAGACTAGTTTGCCCATGACAGGATCCCCCGTTAGAATGGACCAACGTTTGGTTAAAATATTTCTATTTTTTTTATGTTCATTAGAATAACGTAGAATTAATCTAATAGAATCATCTTTTTGGCTGTTTTTTTGTTTCGGCCTGAACAAGAGATCATGTTGATCCATATTTTTAACTCTATTGAATGCTTTTTTTAGGGAGCTTTTTGTATAGCCCCTATTCATTAGTCTCTCACTGAGTTTATCCACTTCAGATTGAAGATCCTCACAGGACGTACAATTTCTTCTGATACGTAAAAATTGGCTAAAAGGTATAGACCTTTTTAGCGGCTCAGGATGGAAGCTGCCGGCATGAAGCAAAGTGTTGCCGGCTGTCTCCTTCCTGAACAGCCTACTAGACACCTCTCCTCCAGGACCTTTAATGATACTGACATCCAAAAAATCAATCTTAGATTGATCATATACCATCGTGAAGAACAAATTCAGGTCATTTCGGTTCATAACCCCAAGGAATTCCTTGAGTTTTTTTTCTGGGCCATCCCATATACACAGCACATCATCTATGTATCTAGACCACAGTATGATTTGCCCGGTGTATTCCAAAATCTGGTCATTCCATAATAGATCTTTTTCCCACTCGCCCAGGTACAGATTCGCGTAGCTTGGGGCACAGAAAGTGCCCATAGCGACGCCCTGTACCTGGAGGTAGTGGGAATTTTTGTACAAGAACACATTATGATGTAGAATGTATTCTAACATCTGTAAAAGATGCATAGCAGCTGTAGCGTATTTCTTACCTCACTCTAGGGAATATTTCTTTACACATCTGCGCGGGTTGGATATTATAATTTTATTATACCAGTACATCTAAAGCAAATACCTACCACAAGACCCTGCCTGTTCCCCCTTAAAGGGTTGTTTCAATGCCGTAAACCTCTTTGTAAGACCTGCAGGTTTATGGAGCACGGAAAACAGAGTTATGTCATCAAAGGTAAAACCTATCATATCAATGATTTCTTCTGTTGCTCCACTGACCATGTAGTTTATTGCCTGACTTGCCCATGTGGCCTTTTTTATGTAGGCCGTACTATCAAGCCACTACGAAAAAGGTTTAATGAACACCATTGTTTCATAGAAAAAGGAAAGGATGAGCACAGTGTCCCCCACCATTTTCTAGAAGTTCACAATAAGTCAACTAAAGGCCTAAAAGTGTGCATAGTGGAGGCCATATCCAGAGAACTCCCCGAGGAAGAGCGATTCCGCACTCTGCCAAAGGGAAACCTTTGTTTTTTTTTAGTTTCGATACTTTGGCACCTGGGGGGTTAAATTAAGAACTGGTACCATTCTATAATATTTCTTATATATGCTCTCAGTCCACACCAGATCCCCCCAGGCTCTATAATGTTTATCCTTTTCCCTCTTTCAGATAACCATGATAACACTCCATAGTGGGGGTCAATGGGATCCCAACAGTTCAGTAAGTAACATAACAACTAGAGGATAGTATCCACCAGGCATGAATTTGATTTACTTATTCATTTATTTATTTATCATAGTATATAGCTCTATTGATTACAATTATGTTTCAACATATAGGACACTTGGAATGCCCATACTACAGCAAGATTGCTGTTTTCCCAATTCAATATATCATACCAATATAATATAAAGTTTACATTTTTTTTATATACTTTTTGTTATATATACATTTGTTGTGATATACCCCACATCATGTAAGGTAGATTGGTAATAGGATCAGTTTCTATACATTGGTTTACATACAAGAATGTTCCAGACTCATTCCAATTACCTATCATTATCATCATTTATTATTAATTATTTATTTAATTTATTAACTTTGAAGTGTAACCACACAGCAGCGTTATTAAAACAATGTTTTTTGCCATTTATAAAGCAAGAATTATCTGCGTTGCACAAGAGGAGGAGGTCTCCGGTATTCCGGCCCACACCAACCATATCACAGAGCATGTATTTTACCTTCATCTTGTGAGTAGCCCTTTGTTGGGGGCCAATAAAAAACATTTTATATTCAGTATTACACTTAGGGCTCGTTTACACTTGCTTCAAAACAGGGCATCAGACAGGCGTTAAAGCTCCCTTAACGCCAGTCAAAGCCCATGTCACTAAATAAAATGGGTAGCTTACAGCCCTGTTTACACCATGCATTGGCTTAGCTGCGCTTCAGCTTTGCATCAAAAATTATACCCCATGTAGCTTTAGCTAAGCTTCAAAGCCTCTCCAACGCCTCCATAGAAGTCTATGACAAAGCTTGTTTGAAGCTCGCTTGAAGCACCTGCGGCTTTTCAGAGGCCGTAATTCAGCTTTAGCTTTGCTTTGTTTTGGAGATATTGCAGGTGTGAGATATCAAGAAACACACAGGGCATTTACCGAGCTTCAACAAGGCTTCAAAAGTGCATCACTAAAGCCTCGTTGAAGCCTTGTTGAAGCCTCACTGAAACCTCTTCGAAGCATCGCCGAAGCCTCAAAAACACATCATAACAGCTTGTTGAAGCTGTATGAGCTTTAATGAGCGCTGAAGCCGAAGCAAGTGTAAACTAGCCCTAAGTGGTGCTTTTTCTCTCTTTGTTTTTTTCCTCTCTAGTGCCTTGTAGGTGCTGCAGCTGATTGATAATTATGAAAATCCTCCCATTAGGCCCCTTTCACAAGGGGCGGATTCGCACAGCGGGGGATCGTTTTGTTGATCCCTGCTAAGTCGCGGGATGACAGCTCCGTCTCTCCTCACTGTCAGAGCCCTGCTGTTCTCTATGGGAAGATCAGATGAAAACGGACAGCATGTCCGTGTTCATCCAATCCTATCCAATCCGATCCACTGGACGGCTGGCGAATGTATTCAGTCTTGTCGAATCAGATGGCAGATGGGTGTCAGTGAACACATCTCCGCTGACATCCGCCTGCCCATACAAGTCAATGGGTGGCCCATTCAGATCAGCTTGAAAAACAGACAGGCAGATATGAGCAGGCTGATCGTGTGAAAGGGGCATTAGACTCAATTTCCCACATGGACACAGAGAAACACAAAGGGATTTCTTCAAAATAACAAAAGGAAGGAATCTGCAACAAAGTTTGTTAAAATCCTTGCAATGTACATAGATCACCCAGGGGGGAATGTTACGCTTTTGGCTGTACTTCTCCTGTAGATCACAGGAGTGCAGTTCGGCTGACGTCACAGAACCGGTCCAGGCTGGGGAAGGATCCCGACCATCTGGTCAGGATCCACCCAGGAGCCTGAACCGGCACCTTTCTCAGTCTCTCAGAGAGCCTGAGCCAGGCCACTCCCACCCCCTCCACAGCCCAGTGTTTCAGTGGACGGGGGGGTCAGACAGTCTGAAATATCAACCCAGCAGCCATGTTCAGTCTGGATGATGCCCCAGATTCCAGCTCCTACTCATCCCGTTCCAGCCAGCTTCACTCCGGTTCAGCCCGCTCCTGTTACTACTTCAACTGAAGCACCAGAGCCGATGCAAATTGGCTTAATACACCATCAGCCATGGAGACGGCTTGGGTGTTTATCAGAGAAATTGTGAGGCTCATTGAATCCTGCAAACATCATCTCCGATCGGGGGGTTCAGTTTATGTCCCGATTCTGGAAAACTCTGTGCGAAACCCTTAAAATTGAAAGATCCTTGTACTCTGCCTACCATCCTCAGACCAATGGACAGACAGAGGGAACCAACCAAACACCGGAACAGTATATCCGATGTTTCACCACATTTGTCAAGGATGACTATCACTGCTGCAACTGGCGAAATTCACCTACAACAATGCCAGCCACTCTGCCACAGGTCAGTCACCCTTCTTTGTGAATTATGGTTTTCACTGGGGATGCACCGATACCGGTATCGGGGGTGATACTTGGCCTTTTCACGAGTATCGGTACTCCTGAAAATTGGGCGATACCAGAAGTGCGCGGAAGTGACGTCGGTGGTGGGGATGTCGGGAGAGGATAAGGATTTACGTCCCTCCATTTTGCAGTGAGTGCTGATATATGACGCATATCTCTGGCTGTGGTGCTGTCTATCTCCTCCAGGCTGTCTGTTAATGGTGATCGGCAAGGTTACACCATGTCCCGCATGGCGATTGATGAGTGAGTGCTGTGTTGATGTCTCCTCTCCTGTCTTTGCAGCCAGTGAGTGTTACCTTACCTGTACATGTCCCACACCACAGCAAGCATGTCTCTCTCAGCTTAAATGGCAGCCAGCAGTGGCGGCTGGTGAAATTTTAGGATGGGGGTGTCAGACCCCGCCCTTCCTTTTCGGTCCCTCCCACTTCTCATAAGCCCCACCCCTTGTAGTTTCCACCCCTTGTGTCAGGAGTATACAGCCCAGCAGCACCAGATAGGGTATACAGCATCACCAGATAGTGGTATACAGCATCACCATATAGCAGTATAAACTCACAGAGTCACCATATAGCAGTATACAGAGTCATCATATAGCAGTATACAGAGTCACCATATAGCAGTATACAGAGTCACCAGATAGAGGTATACAGAATTACCATATAGCAGTATACAGAGGCCCAGATAGCAGTATACAGTCACCATATAGCAGTATACAGAGCCCCACATAGCAGTATACAGAGTCCCAGATAGCAGTATACAGTCACCAGATAGGGTATACAGGGCCCCAGATATGATATACAGGGTCCCAGATAGGGTATACAGTCACCAGATAGGGTATACAGGGTCCCAGATGTGGTATACAGAGCCCCAGATATGTTATACAGAGTCCCAGATAGGGTAAACTTCACCAGATAGGGGTATATAGAGTCCCAGATAGGGTATAGCGTCACCAGATAGGGGTATACAGGGTCCCAGATAGGGTATACAGTCACCAGATAGGATATACAGGGTCCCAGATACGGTATACAGTCACCGGATAGGGTAAACGGGGTCCCAGATAGGGTATACAGAGCCTTAGATAGGGTATACAGTCACCAGATAGGGTATACAGGCTCCCAGATAGGGGTATACAGGGCCCCAGATAGAATATACAGGTTCCCAGACAGGGTATCCAGGGTCCCAGATAGGGTATACAGTCACCAGATAGGGTATACAGGGACCCAGATAGGGTATACAGGGTCCCAGATAGGGTATACAGTCACCAGATAGGGTATAAAGTCAGCAGATAGGGTATACAGGGTCCCAGATAGGGTATACAGGGCCCCAGATACGGTATACAGTCACCAGATACGGTATACAGTCACCAGATATAGGTGACTGTACCCCAGGCTATACAGCAGGGGTAGGCAACCAGTAGCCCTCCAGCTGTTGTGGAACTACATTTCCCATGAGGCATTGCAAGGCTGGCAGTTACAATTACTCCCAGAGGCATGATGGGACTTGTAGTTCTGCAACAGCTGGAGGGCCCCAGGTTGCCTACCCCTGCTATACAGGGTCCCAGATAGGGTATACAGAGCCCCAGAGAGGGTATACAGAGTCCCAGAGAGGCTATGCAGTCACCAGATAGGGGTATTCAGGGTCCCAGATAGGGTATACAGTCACCAGATAGGGGTATACAGGATCCCAGATAGGGTATACAGTCACCAGATAGGGTATACAGGGTCCCGGATAGGGTATACAGAGCCCCAGATAGGGCATACAGTCACCAGACAGGGTATACAGGCTCCCAGATAGGGTATAAAGTCAGCAGATAGGGTATACAGGGTCCCAGATAGGGTAAACAGGGTCCCAGATAGGGTATACTGTCACCAGATAGGGTATACAGGGTCCCAGATAGGGTATACAGTCACCAGATAGGGTATACAGGGCCCCGGATAAGGTATACAGGGTCCCAGATAGGCTATACAGTCACCAGACAGGGTATACAGGCTCCCAGATAGGGGTATACAGGGTCCTGGATAGGATATACAGGGTCCCAGATAGGGTATACTGTCACCAGATAGGGTATACAGGGTCCCAGATAGGGTATACAGTCACCACATAGGGTATACAGGGCCCCAGATAAGGTATACAGGGTCCCAGATAGGGTATACAGTCACCAGATAGGGTATACAGGGCCCCAGATAGGGTATACAGGGTGCCAGATAGGATATACAGTCACCAGATAGGGTATACTGTTACCAGATAAGGTATACAGGGTCCCAGATAGGGTATACAGTCACCAGAGAGGGGTATACAGGGTCCCAGATAGGGTATACAGAGTCCCAAATAGGGGTATACAGGGTCCCAGATACGGTATACAGTAACCAGATGGGGTATACAGGGTCCCAGATAGGCTATACAGAGCCCCAGATAGGGTATACAGTCACCAGAGAGGGGTATACAGGGTCCCAGATAGGGTATACAGAGTCCCAAATAGGGGTATACAGGGTCCCAGATACGGTATACAGTAACCAGATGGGGTATACAGGGTCCCAGATAGGCTATACAGAGCCCCAGATAGGGTATATAGTCCCCAGATAGAGTATACAGGGTCCCAGATAGGGTATACAGTCACCAGATAGGGGTATACAGGGTCCCAGATAGGGTATACAGTCACCAGATAGAGGTATACAGTCACCAGATAGGATATACAGGGTCCCAGATACGATGTACAGGGTCCCAGATAGGGTATACAGTCACCAGATAGGGTATACACGGTCCCAGATAGGGTATACAGGGTCCCAGATATGGTATACAGGGTCCCAGATAGGGGTATACAGGGTCCCAGATAGGGTATACAGTCACCAGATAGGGTATACAGGGTCCCAGATAGGGTATACAGTCACCAGGTAGGGGTATACAGGGTCCATGATAGGGTATACAGTAACCAGATAGGGTATACAGGGTCCCAGATAGGGTATACAGTCACCAGGTAGGGGTATACAGGGTCCCAGATAGGGTATACAGTCACCAGATAGGGTATACTGTCACCAGATAAGGTATACAGGGTCCCAGATACAATGACATATGGGATAGTACCTGGGACATATGGGGATGGACCACTGACATATGGGATAGACCCTGGGACATATGGGATAGACCACTGA
>BLSH010258249.1:529434-593893 GCA_018402905.1 Glandirana rugosa | reverse complement strand
TCCCTAGAATACCTGATGGCACTCCCTGCATGTTGATCCTCTGCATGTGGCCAGGCTGTGAAAAAGTCTCAGACATGTGGTATCTCCATACTCAGGAGGAGTAGCAGAATGTGTTTTGGGGTGTAATTTGTGGTATGCATATGCTGGGTGTGAGAAATAACCTGTTACAATGACAATTTTGTGGGAAAAAAAGAAAAGAAAAAAAAATCTTCATTTTGCAAAGAATTGTGGGAAAAAATTACAACTTCAAAAAATTCACCATGCCTCTTACTAAATACCTTGGAATGTCTACTTTCCAAAAAGGGGTCATTTGGGGGGTATTTGTACTTTCCTGGCTTGTTAGGGTCTCAAGAAATGAGATAGGCCGTCAGTATATCAGGTGTGATCAGGTGTGATCAATTTTCAATGATTGGCACCATAGCTTGTAGATTCTATAACTTTCACAAGGACCAAATAATATACACTTATTTGGGTTATTTTTACCAAAGATAGGTAGCAGTATAAATTTTGGCCAAAATTTACAAAGAAAAATTACTAATTTGCAAAATTTTATGACAGAAACAAAGAAAAGGGCATTTTTTCAAATAATTTTCAATCTTTTTTTATTTATAGCACAAAAAATAAAAAAACCCCTAGTGATTAAATACCACCAAAAGAAAGCTCTATTTGTGTGAAAAAAAGGATGCAAATTTCATATGGGTACAATGTTGCATGACTGAGTAATTGTCGTTCAAAGTGTGATAGCACTGAAAGCTGAAAAATGGCCTGGACAGGAAGGGGGTTTTCGTGCCCGGTACTGATGTGGTTAATATTATAAACATGTTCCCTAAGCTTACGTGTACTGCATCCCATGTATTGGAGGCCACATGTACTTGTAAGCAAATACGTGACATGAGAAGTGTCACACGTGATACATTTCTTAATCACGTATGTCTTTCTCGATGTGGTAGACTCAAACTGGGTGGTTTTTCTGTTTCCTAAATGATGAGGTTATACACATTGTGCATCTACCACAGCTAAAAAAAAACCCACCTGATCTAGAAAAGTGCAAGTTTTGGTTGGTGGGTCTACAACATTGGGGGCTAGTTTAAGACACAAAGATGGAGGTTTCTTATAAACAAAAAGGGTTTTTTAGGTAGAATATTGCATAGTTCCCTATCCCTCAACAACAGTGGCCAGTGTTTTTTAATGATTTTCTCAAATTGTCTGTATTCTTTAAAGAATCCTGTCATGAATGATACTGCATAATCTCTCTCTTTCTTCTTAACATCCCTAAGTAGAGTCTCCCTATCAAGATTCCTCACTGAGTTCTTAATGGCTTCAAGAGTACATCTTTTATACCCCTTTTCAACTAACCGCTCGAGAATGATGTCTGCTTGCTGGTCAAAATCTGCTACTAAGTCACAATTCCGTTGAATCCTTAACATTTGACCTTTGGGGGGATACCATCCAACCATCTAGGATGGTGGCAACTCCCCAGGGGTATATAACCATTACGGCCCACTTCTTTAAAGAAGGTACAAGTATAGAGCCTATCCCCATGTCTATAAATGGTAAAATCTAAGAAATGAATAACCCTTTCATGAATCTGTTCAGAAAAAGAGATGCCTAAGGGGATGGTTCCCATGGTGTCCAGGAAATCCACTAATGATTCCCGAGAACCTGACCAATCAAGATATCATCAATGTATCTCCTAAACAATCTGAGCTGTGGGTGGGGCCACCTAAAAATAGCCCTTTCTTCCCACCAGCTCATAAAAATATTAGCCACTGACGGGGCATAGGTAGCCCCCATGGCAACTCCCTTAATTTGTTTAAAAAACCTTTTGTCAAACAGAAAAAGTTATGACTTATAGCTAACTCTAACAATTCTAACAAGAAGGATTTTTGTTCTTCTAAAAGGTCAGTATCATCCAGTGCTCATCTCACTGCACTGGCGGCATGATCTTGTTTGATGTTAGTATACAAAGAGTTGACATCCACACTAGCCAGAAGACAGTCTTTCCCTACTTGTATGGTTTTGAGGAGAGTTATAAGGTCTTTACTATCCTTAAGATAGGCAGGGTATTTACTCGTAAGAGGTTGTAGAAAAGAATCCAAATATTCCCCTGCCCGTGCAAACAAGGAGTCTACTCCACTAATTATTGGTCTACCGGGCGGTTTAAGTGGGTTTTTATGAACTTTAGGGAGCTGATAGATTACCGGCACCCTCGGTGCATCAGAGATCAAGTACTGTGCTTCCCTTTT
Source organism: Glandirana rugosa (assembly GCA_018402905.1). Classification (NCBI taxonomy): domain Eukaryota; kingdom Metazoa; phylum Chordata; class Amphibia; order Anura; family Ranidae; genus Glandirana; species Glandirana rugosa. The sequence goes on along the minus strand of BLSH010258249.1, from coordinate 591,647 downwards.
ATTTAATATCCCCTTTTTAGAGGCAGCTTTTACAATTTTTTTTCAATTTAGCCTTGAATTTATTAGTGGGGTTACCCTTTAATTTCTCATAGGTTTCTTTGTCATTAACAATATTGTGAAGTTCTTGCAAATAATCTACCTTATTCAAAATAACAAGACCACCACCCTTGTCGGCGGCCCTGATGACAATATCCTTCTTTTTTTCTAATTCTTTAAGACCATTCTCTATATCTTTCTAGCGTCTAGTGGGTTGAACCTCAAGACTAGCCAGATCTTGTTCTACCGCTTGCTTAAAACTTTCTAAAAAGTGATTCCCAGCCACCTTAGGATTAAATATAGATCGATTCCTAAGGGTAGTGTGCTGGTGTGCACTGGTTGTAGAATTATTAGGAACCGGATTGTTGAGATAATGTTTTTTGATATTTACTTTATGCATGAATTTTTGCAAATCAATAAATAAATGAAACTTATTCAGATGCTTATCTGGTGCAAATTTAAGACCCAGAGTCAAAAACTTAAGTTCATCTTCTGTAAAATTAGCATTACTTAAATTAAAAATACCTTTCATTAGGTTGTTCTTTTTCCTTTGGCTTCCCTTACATCCTCTGGTTCTTATTTTCTTAGTGATTTTTCTTTTTTTTTTCTTTTTATTTTTATCTGTATTTCGATTTTTTTACAGCTGACAGCAAACCTCCTAAAAAAAGCCGGGACAGCCATGTTTTTTTCTTTCAGCAGGGGAATCAACGGGAGGGAGGGCAGCGCACTAGCGCCCTTTTGGAGGAGCAGTCACTGCTCCTAACCTTCTGAGATGGGAACGAGGGACACCTATTTGCAAAAGTATGTAGGTATAGGACACACACCCTGCCACGCCCCCTTAAAGGAGACTTATACAAAAAAAAATGATTAGTTAAACCCACAAGCGCTTTTTTTTACCACTTCTATTCCTTTATATTGGCTTTTTAAACACTTCCTTACTGGGCACTTAAACCCCCCTCCTGCCCGGACCAATTTTCAGATTTCAGCACTGTCACTCTTTGAATGTCAATTGCGCGGCCGTGCGACGTTGTACCCAAACAAAATTGGCATCCTTTTTTCCCACAAATAGAGCTTTCTTTTGGTGGTTTTTGATCACCTCTGTGGTTTTTATTTTTTGCGCTATAAACAAACAAAGAGCGACAATTTTGAAAATATTTTTTACTTTTTGCTATAATAAATGTCCAAAAATAAAAATACAAATTTATTCATCAGTTTAGGCCGATATATATTCTTCTACATATTTTTGGTAAAAAAAAATTGCAATCGGTGTATATTGATTGGGTTGCGCAAAAGTTATAGCGACTACAAACTATGGACATTGGTTTATGGCGTTTTTATTTATTTATATTTTTTTACTGGTAATGGCAGCGATCTGCAATGTTTATCGGTATTGCGATATTGCGGCGGACATGTCGGACATTTTTGACACTTTTTTGGGACCAATGACATTTATACAGCGATCAGATCTAAAAATAGACACTGATTACTGTATAAATGTCATTGGCAGGGAAGGGGTTAACACTAAGGGGCCAATGAAGGGGTTAAATGTGTTCCCTGGGTGTGTTCTAACTGTGGGGAGGCGGGGATGGCAGGGGCATGACAGATCTAACTTATCCTAGTGACAGGGATCAGTAGATCTGGCATGCCCCCCTCACAGAACGGAGAACCGCCGTGTTTACATTGGCTGTTCCCCGTTCTGGCTCTCTGTGAGGAGATCGCAGGTCTCCGGCGGACATTGAGTGCACCCGACCCGCGGGCATGGTCACGCAGCGTGCGGCGGCGGGAGTGCGCCCAGCGCGAGCCGAAGAGGAGGACGTCTATTGGCTGCCTCCCGGCATTTTAGAGCCGCGCTGTAGCCGTCATTCGGGTATGGCGCGGACACGAGGTGGTTAAATATACAAATGCAGCAATTTAGACATTGGATGAAAGGTTTAGCATTGTAAAACACTTTTTGATAGACAAATAGTGCATTTGTATATAGGTATATGCATCAGACAAAAATGAGGGACAAATGAAGAAGAATGAGGGACAGAGGGGCATTGCTCCAAATCAGGAACAGCCCCTCAAAATCAGGGACAGTTGGAAGCTATGGAAGAACAGCATGACTGTGGGGCTAATGTCTGATCGTTGTGAAAGTGAGGGGTAGACCTTCCAACATTCTCTGGGAGAGTTAAAAAGAGCAAGACCAAGGCTGAATTTATGTTTTTTTCCCAATCCAACTATCCTGTGCTACACAACTGCTTTGTGTACTACCGACTCCGATCCCACACACAATCACTCAGGTCACATGAAAATTTTCATATATACCTCTTATAAATGAAAAAACAATCAAAGACACCGTTGGATACAAATTCAACTATATTGAAAAATAGAATTACCATATTAATGGAACAAAAAAACACATAGGCAATATCTTGTCACTAAATCATATCATTAAAGTATTATTAGTCACAATCAGTACTATACTGGCTCAAACAGAAATATATCCACAAAGACACAATCAGTACCGTAATGACACATTCAGACACAGATCCATTGAGACACAATCAGTACCATATTAAGACATCTAGAAACATGTCCACAGAGGCACAATTGGTGCTATATGGACACATCCAGAAATCTGTTCACAATGGGGGAGATATACTAAAACATGTGCACACAGGATGAGAGCAAAAGGGGGGAAACGGTTTTAAGCCCCCTTTTCCTATGGGATAGCAACAGCTGAGTTTCAAGCTCCCCTGAGGCGGAAAAGTGTGGGAATAGTCCCCATTGATTCCCCATTAGGGAAGAAAGGTCAGGTGACCCCTGTAGTTAGGCAGTTTTGGGTTTTGGCAGTCAAATTTTGAAATAAAAGAGGGGTCTGGTCCCCCAGTCTCCACTGGCCTTTCTAGCATTCAAGCTGTGGTGTTCTAGGAGCTTTGGCTTCATTGAGCAAACAGCGCTGGTTTGGCTGAAGAAGATGTCCCTATTGAGAAGATTGATCGAGAGAGACGGGGAGGAAGAAGGAGAAGAATGGATCAGAAGGTGCCTCAACCTACCTAGAACGCCGGGTCAAGCATCCCAGGGAAGCCCACAGATCCCCACCAGTGCCTGCTCTCCAGTGAGCGTCGCTTCAAGCAGCCCGAACAATCTGAGGACTACGGGGCAAATCAGCGGGACTGAGGCTGGAGACACCTGCGCCATGATGGAGGAAGAAGAGGAGCGGCAAGGAATGGAAGATCTGGCTCGTCACATGCCTCGGAGCATCACTTCCCCCCCAATGGAGGGGCGGGCGAAGAGGCGGCGCCGGTGCCGACAACACTACTCCCCTTCCCCTCCCAGAAATGGCTCTGCCTGTGTCGCCGGCGCTGGAGCGTGGTGCAGCGGCGGTACGCCAGCAAGGAGCTGCGGTGAGGCCAGAAGGAGGGACGGTCCTGCGAAAGGGGTTCCGCCTGTTTCATCAGGGGCACTAGAAGTTTACCCAGGTCGAGAGGCACCAAACAGGTCCACGGCATCAGCCAGAAGTTCCGGTGGCTCCCATGCTTGTTGAGTTTACTCCCAATATGGTTGGCCTGTTTTCTTCTGTTTTAGTCAGAACAGTTAGGGATTTACAAATGTTTAAATATAGCAGCAGAGCTGTTAGTAATGTGTGTGTCCCTCAGTGTGTAAATGACAATTTAGCCAGCAATGCTTCTCTGGATGTGGAGGATGTAGCTGATGTATGGGCGCCATCTAGTGGCGCTAGTGCTAATTGTCAGGCTTCACATCCAGCAGAGGTTTTAAGGTCTTGTAGTATACTTGATTCTATTAGAAAAAAAGAGGTTTGCCATGTTTATTGTCACCACTAGGTTTTCACCTTTCGCTAAATGCAAAGGAGAAAATTTGGCATGGTGATTTTATAGATGTATTAAGTTTGTTACCTTCAACAAGAGAAGGGAAGCAAGGAAAGGAAGAAGAAACTGATACAGAAAAAAAATACATCTAGAACTTTTAATAACTAGTTCCAAGGTTTATGTAATTTTTCCAGTGTGCTTTGTTAAAAACACCTGGACGTGAGTCCGGGTCTTTTTCAACATCTAGATATTATCTTTGAAGTTTACAAGAGTTTTGGTGGGTTGGCTTGGTATGCGTATGATGAATCTTTTCGTCAGGAGAAAGCAGTGCATTCTGCTTTGCCGTGGGGTACAAAGGATGTCGGCCTTTGGCTGAACCTTTTTCTGCCCCAAAGACCTCAGTATGCCAAGTCAGTCCCCATGTCTAGCCAGGCAATGCACACTGGCTACTGCAAAGGAATTTGTTTTAATTTTAATGAGAACCAGTGTCATTGGCCAAACACATGTAAATACAGACACGAGTGCGCATTCTGCTCTGGAACACACCCTGTCTCAAAATGCTTCAGAAAAATGACTAACGCAAGTCAGCAGCAAAGTAGGGACCCCTTTCAAAAAGCACAATCACCAGTGAACCTGTTAGAAATGGTTCAGTGGTTAAGGGCTTTCCCAAAACAAGCAAAAGCGCATCTGCTGTTTAAAGGTTTTCCTACGGCTTCCAGCTGCCTAGTTTTGAAGGTGTAGTTTGCACTATACATAAAAATTTAAAATCCACAGTTGGTTTAGAGGAGATAGTGGAAGAAAAAATCAAAAACGAAATTGCTTTGGGTAGAGTAGCAGGACCTCCTTTTGTGAATTTCAGAGTGTCCCCACTGGGTATAGTCCCCAAAAAAGAGAAGAACTCTGATAGGTTGATTCATCACCTATCTTATCCGAAGGGCGACTCCTTGAATGATCAAATTCAAAAGGACTCCTGTTCGGTAAATTACACCTCCTTTGAAGATGCATTATTCTTACTAAGGAAGTTGGGTAAAAGGGCTCTATTGGCAAAGGCAGACATAAAATCGGCATTTAGGCTTCTGCCAATTGATCCTGTAGCTTTTAACTCCCTTGGTTTTTCTTTAACAAGAAGTTTTACTTCAACAAGTGTCTGCCCATGGAGTGTGCACTTTCATGTTATTATGTTGAGGAATTTGCATCTTTCCTGGAATGGGTAGTGGCGAAAGTAGGAAGGTCTGAGGATATAATACATTATTTGGGTGACTTCCCTTTCTTAGGTCAGATGACCAGAAAACATGCTTCGTGTTGCTTGAAACCTTCTTTTCCATATGTGGTAGGTTTGGAATCCCATTAGCCAGGGATAAGACTGTTTACCCTACAACGTGTCTTGAATTTTAGGTATTAATATTGACACAAACTGGATGGAATTTCGGCTGCCCATGGAAAATATTACTAAGTTAGTAATTTTAATAACAATGTTATCAAAAAAGAGGTAAGTGGGTGGCCAGCTGCAGACAGAGATGGACGTCTGACTGCTCTCCTCTGCTCAGCCTGAAACTCCCAGCTACAAAGAAGCAATACCCCAGCGAGGGAGCCCCCCTCAATTCCACCGCTGAGGGGTCCCACATTTATCAAACACCTTTGGTGCTCTTTGGACGATAGTGGAAGGACAGCAGTGGACTCAGAGTCACCTGAAGTGGGACCAGCACCATCAGCCTCGGACCTGTCACTGACGCCAGCCATTCCCATACTAAGAGGACGGGTGAGTGAACTCTCTCCCTGAGACAGCGCCCAATAGGCCCCCTCTCCCTCCTGCATCTAGCGGTGCTCTGCACTATACAGAACAAGGAACAGAACGAGAAACGGAACGGGCTGTAGCACGTCACTCTCCTCAGGAAATGGCCGCCATCTTAAAGCCGTCATACTCCCCAGACCAATCCGCTGCCATCCGCACACAACTTATACCATCCACGGCAACAGAGACATCATCGGCCTCAATGCTACCTCCCCTACCTGACTAGCCGGGTATTTCGCCGTTAGACTGGGTGTGGTTCCCCACAGGTACGCGGCCGCCATCTTGCGGCCTGTGCCACTCCATTGGCCTGTTTCTCTTCCATCCGGCCGAAGATCGTCCTTCCACAAGGCAGCGGACCCATCATCTGCCTCTACCGCTGCCTCCTCTCCTTGCCCGGCAATGTTTTAAACGGTTCGCCAGGGAAGGAGACTCGGGACGGCTGCCTCATCCCCACCTTCAGGAGAGATGGCCGCCATCTTGCGGCCTGCAAAGTACCCACAGCCCAATCTACCGCCATCCAGGCCCTGATCCATCAGCTGAAGAGAGGCATCACCCTCCCTTGCACGCCCCTCTACCACTCCATCTGATTATTGTGGTGATTCCAGGAGTATAGGTCGCAATAAGTCCTCATCACTGCTGACCTTAGCAAAACCAGCAGCCTGCATTTGGCCCCTTATCACCGCATTCCTCACTCATCCTCATTAGTGCCCTTTAAGACTGGACACACTCCGTAGGGTCATCCTTTACCCACCTCCAGGTCGCCTCCTCTACAGGTACCACAAACCTCCTCGCATTCCACCTATACACTACCAGTTCTGCTCTCTGAAACAATACTTAAAAGCATTGCTGCTGCCATACTACGGCCTGAGTACTATCTTCTACCCAACCCCTCCTGGAAAGCCCTACACTCCTTTCAAGTCTAGCAGCCTACGGCTGTGTTTGGGGACTGTACACAGATCTGAACGCTCCTCTGTCACTCAGCACATAAAGTCTCCTACTACAGCACGCCACCAGCAAACCAAAGGGCAGTGTGGTATGTCCAATCCTAAAACTCCCCAGCAGGGATCTCATCGCAGCATATCAGACTTTTTCACCAAAGACACAGTGCAACAGTCCCAAACCGGGCCTACCACTATACTGCCTTCTATGTCCTCCCCTACACCTGCAGGGCCTTGGGTGCCTCCCGTCTCTCCTGAAGAGATGGATAGCTCAGAGCAATGCACCCAACCGCCCCAAGCGACCACCCCTGACAGGGGTAAAAGGGCAGTGCAATCACCAGCACCGTCGCCTTCCAAGGTGCCTCTTTACAAGAAACAACATTGGAGCGGAGATCCAGACGTTTCAAGCTCTCATGACTCCCTAGCAGACCTTCCCACTAGCGACCAACTAGCCTCAGAACACACGTTGAAACTGATGCTCCTTTCTCTTCAGAAGGACCTCAGAAATGAGCTTCGATCATCCATGACAATACTTCAAGCCAGAGTGGAACAAGTTGAGGAGCGTACCGATACCCTGGACAGGCAAATGGCAAATCAGGCTTCTAGTCAGTGAGAATCCTCAGAGGCAATCCTCCAACATGCGGAAGACATACATTATCTTCAGGCTAAAGTGGCTGACCTTGAAGATCGTTCCAGGAGGAACAACATAAAATTCCGGGGAATTCCCGAATCCGTCAAGCCTTCGGATCTCACATCATACCTCCAACAATTGTTCCTCAAGCTAATCCCGTAACTAACACAATCAGAAATGATGATAGACCGTGTCCACAGAATCGCTAAACCTAACTACCTTCCAGAGACAGTCCCGAGAGATGTCCTAGCCCACATCCACTTCTATCAAATTAAAGAAAAGCTCATGTCAACAGCGCGTTTGAATAAAGACCTCCCTGATCCATACACCAACATTTCACTCTATACAGACATTTCAGCAACAACGGCCAGAAATAGGAGGGAATTTGCTCCAGTTACCTAAATCCTTCGAGACCGCAATATACCTCAAGATACCACAAGTATCATCTCCCCTAAGGATGGTATGAAACGTCTGCTGAACTGGGGAGTCATCTCCTCTCCACCTCTGCACCCGGAACAACAAAGATCTCAACCTCCCACACGTGGTCGGCAATCCTCACACCGGTCTCGTGGGAGAGATCAGTCTCAGTACTAATGCTTGGCTCCTTTCAGGCTCCTGCCTGTCACCAGGAGCATCAAGATCCCACAACCCAGCGAGCAACCCAGTTTCAGTTGAGTATCTTCTTCTCATTGGTTGTTTTTTGTCCTTTCTCGGCTTCCTTTATAACCCCCAGGTTATAGAAAAGTTGATCACATTCATAGTTTATATGTTACTGGCGACTTGTTTTATTGCTATTTGCGTTGCTTTTTTTTTTTTTGTATCTCATTGTTGTGCCATCCAACCAAGGTATAGCACTGTTTGTTCAAATTTTCATAATTTGTATCTTCCATCCACTGCTACATACATTACCATCGCTGAATAGCAGGTGTCCTCCTTGGTATCTCCCCCCGTTATCTATCTCTAATCTAGTTGACTCAGAGCCATGGCCCTTAGCATAACCTCCCTAAATGTCAAGGGTTTTAACTCACCCTTCAAACGCCAGCTATTCTGGAAAGAGGCATCAACCAGCAAAGCAGACATCATCTGTGCCCAAGAGACACACATTGCTGCATCTAAGCCATCCAACTGTAGCCACAAATTATTCCCTCTTTGCTTTATGGCATATGTGCCCAAGAAAAAAAGCAGGAGTTTTAATAGCTATCCACTCCTCAGTGGCATTTAAATTACTACACTCTGATATTGACCCGTTGGGACGCCACGTTATCCTACATGCCACCTTTAATGACCAAACACTGACCCTGGTCAATCTTTACACATCAAACACTCACCAGGAACAATTCTACCAGACAGTCGTAAGCAAATTGGCACCCTATAGGTGACATCCCCTCATTATCTGTGGGGACTTTAATCAGGTAGTAGACACTAACTTAGACTCTTCCAACCTCTTGCGGAAACAAACCGATGCCCTTTCTAACTTCCTCTCCTCTGAAGATCTGTACGATCCGTGGCGGTGTCTACATGGTACTGAAAAGGACTTCACCTTCTATTCAAACACACATAAAGTTTATTCCAGGATAGACATGTTTCTGGTAGATAAAATCACACTTCAAGCAGTGCAAGAGGCCACGGTCTGCAATATCACATGGTCTGACCATGCCCCAATTTCACTCAAAGTGTTTCCCCCAGATCACATACCTACAGGCAAAAGGTGGAGACTCAACACCTCCCTACTGACTAATCCAAACTACCAGAGACATGTTGAATCCGCGATAAAAGAATATTTTCACCATAATGCCAATTCTGTTACAAACCCATTTATCTGCTGGAATGCCCACAAGGCTGTGATTAGAGGTCTTCTTATAAAGTTTGGGGCCCAGGAAACCAGGAAACGCAATGCCACCACAGCCAAATTCCTAGAACAAATTCATACCCTTGAAAAAGCGCACAAGGCAAGACCATCTTCCTCCTTGGAACAGGATTTAAATGATGTTAGGAAGTCTCTAAGTGACCACCTACATTCCAATTTTGATCTAGCCCTGAAAAGATTGAAACTAAATTTTTATGCCCACCATAACAAACCGGGGGCCCACCTTGCAAAGCAGCTTAAAAGAAACTTAGTAAACTTAGGGACACAAAGATCCCATACCTGCTCTCTAAAGACCAGACTCACCTCTCTAACCCTAAAGACATAGCTGACAGTTTTAGTCAGTTCTATGCCAAACTATACAGTATAGCCTCCTCGGGAGAAGCCAAAGCACCCACCCCAAGTGATATAGCGCGCTTTCTAGATCACCTGAGGTTACCTTCCCTCACCCATGAGCAGCTTGTAAATGTTTCAAAACCCTTCACAGAGTTAGAGCTCAAGAGTGCCATAGTTTCCTTACCACTGCATAAGGCTCATAGTCTGGATGGTCTTTGCAACAAATACTATAAACAATTTGCAAACACATTGAACCCATTTCTATGCCAAACATTTAACCACACTTTACGAACTGGCTCAATTCCAGAAGAGGCTCTGGAAGCTACCATAACCACCATTCCGAAACCAGGTAAACCAACAGATGACCCAGCCAGTTATAGACCAATTTCCCTACTGAATACAGACACAAAGCTTTGTGCCAAACTCCTTGCATCCTGCATAGCCACTGTACTTCCTTAACTAGTTCATCCAGACCAAGTAGGATTAATGACCGGGAGGCAGGCATCAGATGGTACCAGGAGATATATTAACCTACTACAGTGGGTGGAGCGCAATCGAATGCCTTCTCTGTTCATCTCCTTAGATGCGGGGAAGGCATTCAACAGAGTTGACTGGAGCTTCCTACATGCAGTCATGTTAAAATTTGGCTTCTCTGGGCCTTTACTTAAGGCCATAATGACTCTATACTCTGCTCCAACTGCCAGGGTGATAAATTCGGGTATCTTCTCAGAACCTTTTAAAATCTCAAACGTCACATGGCAGGGTTGCCCCCTCTCACCACTAATTTTCTCACTTATCATGGAGCCTTTAGCACACTCCATACATTCCAATGATTTAATCAAAGGCGTCTCCATTGACACATGTGATCACAAAATCGATTTATATGCGGACAATGTGATTACATCCGTCACTGAACCTCAGATATCGCTCCCACATCTTCACCATACGCTGGATCTCTTTAGTAGGGCTTCTCTATATAAAATTAACTATACAAACTCTGCCATGATAGGTGTTCATTTAGACACTACGACTAAATGTAACATCACTAAATTGATGTCCTTTTCCTGGGCCCCAAACTCAACACTTCCCTACCTGGGTATCTCTTTGACCTCACCTTCCTCCCATTTATTACCACTAAATTATGCTCAACTTTTGAGTAAACTACAAAAGACTATACAAGACCTCAAAAATGTTCAGGCCTCTTGGGCAGGACACATCGCACTTTCCAAAATTTTCTGTTGCCACATATCCTTTATTGCTTTAGGACACTACCGATACCTTTCCTCCTGTCACGTACCTGACGGTGGAGTCTGTCTTGTGCAGGGAACAACCGCTCTTGCGCACCCGATTCAAGGACCCCTGGTAGTGGAGACAGAGGCCCAAGAGTGCGGGATGGCACGAGGGCTGGAGGGTCACCGATGACGTAGCGATGCTCCAGGAGACGTGCAGATAGAAGGATGGTCGTTCAGGCTGGGTCGGCAACAGGCTGGCAGGAAGGTACAAAGGATCAGGCGAAAGAGTAGTCAAAGTCCAAGCAAGGTTCGTTAACGGGCGGGCAGCAGAGGTACAAGGGAGCAGACAATCGGATGGTCGTGGGTAGCCGGGGTCGGTGCAGGTAGAAGACAGCAGGTCAGGACAAGCCGGGTCAACAGGAGGCAGAGCAACACGGGAACTGGTATCCAGAGCTGGGGCTTACAGGTCGGGAACGCTGTAGAGCGAGCAGCACTTGGTCCCAGCAGTCTCCAGGCTTAAATAGGCCCATTTGGCGCCGTTTCCGGGAGCGCGGGAGCGCGCGCACGCGCGCAAATGTGCGCACCTCCGCGGAAACAACAGATTTCAGCCGGAGATAGTTCTTTTTCCTAACACCTCCGCTCTCTCCTACACAAATTACAAGCGACAGTATCCTCCTTCATATGGAATGGTAAGCATCCTAGGCTTAAAAGAGCGACCCTATGCTCTTCAATTGCTTCGGAAGGCATGGGCACACCCAACATCACTGCCTATTATAAAGCAACCATCCTGGAACAAGCTAAAAGCTGGTGGGCTCCAGAGACTCAATTCCCATGGCTACAAATCGAACACTCCATCCTAGCAACCAATCCTAAACTAACTCTCTCAGCATTGTTGAACCAAAACCATAAGCAACATACCTTTCTTTATACCGTCAATGCTACATTCAGAACATGGCATTCTATCCTACAAACGTCAGGCGGTTTATCACCTAGCGTATTGAAAGTTCTGCCCCTGCTAACATTGCAAGCTATCCTGCTTGATGTCTCGTGAACCTTTTGGTCACAAGCTGGAATCACCTCATTGGCTCACTTATACGACAACACTACGCTCCTTTCCTTCCAGCAACTGAGGGATAAATTTCACCTACCAGCCAAAGACCTATTCAAGTACCTTAGAGTTTTCTCTCTTCTTTCTAAAACTACCTGGTCAAAGAACCCCCTCTTGGGGCACGCACTACGTTTTTACTGCAACACCAACTCTACGGAAAAGGGCATATATTACTTTTATAAACTGCTGACCAACAACACATCCACCAATAAATCACTTGCGATGTTGAATTGGGAACACCATCTCCACCGTACATATACACAGCAGCAATGGCTCCGGGTGTTGCACCGCCCCCTGAAATTTTCCAAATGTCTCAATCACTGGGAAGAAATACAAAAAATATTCCACAATTGGTAACTCACCCCCACCAAGCTCACTAAGACATATCCATCAGCCACAGACAGCTGCTGGAGGGCCTGTGGCCAACAGGGATCACCTATACATATTTGGAGGTCGTGTCCTAAACTATCCTCCCTCTGGCAGAGTATCAGCAAATTCCTATCTGATATGTTCCATAGACCAATAATTCTCTCCCCACAGATGATCCTATTTGGGTTAGACTTTGATTCCTGGCCAGCACTTTCTCACGCCCTACTGACCCATATACTCATTGCCATTAGACTCTCCATCGCCAGAAAATGGAAAGCCCCAGAACCTCCTTCAGTATTTGATGTCCTCTCCTCTCTGAATGACCAAGGGCTCATGGAATACATGTTTGCAAAGGCTCATCTACAAATCCCACTATATCAAAAGAGATGGACTCTCTGGATAGAACACCCCTTGTGCACACTATCAGTCTAACCAGCTACTTCTTGGGAGATACTGATGCACGTTGAACCAACCTGCTATCCCTTTGCTAGTAGTGATTTGCAATGACTCTCTATCATACGCACCTGTTGTTTGGTGAGGTGGGGGAGCCATCTCCCCCTGGGGGGTGGGGCCCTCACACCTCCCACCCTTCTTCCTTTTATATGCCTGTACCCCGTTGATTCTTGGCCACCAAGTAGTTGAGGTAAAGCTACGCATCAATGGACTTCTACCAAACGTAATTAAGCTATATTTTGATATGAATAATATCAGCTGCATCTAATATATATTGCATGTTTTTGTTCTATGTATTGAAATACTCAATAAAAATTATTGAAACAAAAAAAGAAAGAGGTAAGTGACACTTAAAGAGATGCAATCTCTCCTAGGTCAGCTAGCTTTTGCAACCCAAATAATGTTGGTCGTAAGGATTTTTCCCGAAGGCTTTATTCGGCTATTACTGGGCTGAAATCCCCCTCTGCACACATAAGGTTATCCCACAAAATCCGGGCAGATCTGACGGTTTGGCTAGAATTTCTGGAATTTTTTAACGGAAAATTGGTCTGGCAGCAGGTATTTATATCAGATAGGGACTTCTGCCTCCAGATGGATGCCACCGGTTCAAAAGGTTTTGCAGCCATATGGAAAACCCATTGGTGTGCAGGGCCATGGGACATTGTTTGGAAACACAAAGGTTACTTACAGAACAGCGTTCTGCTAGAATTATTTCCCATATTACTCCCATTAAAACTTTGGGGGAGAGTTTTTCAAAAACAAAAGGATATTGGTTAGTACTGACAATAAGGGTGATATGTATGCTTTGAACTGTTTAACATCCAAGTCTCCACCAGTTATAATTCTGTTAAGGTGTATTATTTTTAAGTGTTTGAATTGTAATATTTGGCTGAAGGCCAGATACATTCCTGGTAGAACAAATGACTTGGCGGAATCGTTATCTTGATTTCAGATGGAGTGTTTTGCATCAATGCTGCCAACTGCAATAGGCATCTTGCCCGAAGCATTTATGGTCAAGTGTTAAAGGATATTAAGGATTCCATTGCCCCTTCCACTATGGCGGGATAACAGTCAGCCTGGTGGTTGTGGGCTGCATTTCTGCAGCGCTTTGACATGGACACATCGGGGGTATCAGAAGAGTTAGCGCTGGCTTTTTAGAAGAACTATTTTAAACAGGATTATTCCTGGTCTCCCATAAATAAAATATTGTCGGGGATCTCATTCTTGTTGAAGTTGAACAATTTTCCCTCTATTTTCAATTTCATGACTGTTAAACAGGCCATTAATGTTTATAAGAGAAGTTACAAAGTGGTGGACTTCTTTCAATATTTTAAGGAAGTTATGTGTTGCCACAGAGTCAATCTGTTGGTCCAAGTTTGAATCACAGCTATTTAAGGCTGTATTCTTGGTGGTATTTTTGCTGCACTAAGGATCTCTGAGTTAGTAATGGTGTCTAAGTATAAAAAAAAAAAGTGGCAGGAGGTCCAAAACGGACCAATTAAGTAAAGGCTCATGGGTCATTCTACATAAATATAAAGCTTCTTCCCTATGCCCACATTGTTTGCAGTAAAGGAATATCTAAAGCTGAGACCAACGGGTGAGGGGCAACTGTATGTGCATATGGACAGGTCCCCAGTAACCAAGTTCCAATTCATGTCCGTTTACTAAATGTAAAAAGCTTCTAGGCTGGAATGACCGCAGATTAACTTCACATTAACTACCTCGGAGGCAGCCAGATCAGGTTTAGAGGAAGGTGTCTTTAAAAAAAAAAAAAAAATTGGAAGATGGCGTTCCGGTAGTTTCTGGCTTTATGTACGTCCTAACTCTCTAATTTGATAATTTCAAGTTCAAAAACAATTGTTTGGATTGTGAGCCATTCCTTTGTTTCATTGGGCAAAAGTAAGAGCAGAGGAGAGAATCTACATACGGATTTATTTCCAGAACTAGGGAAATTGTTTCAGAAATGGCCAGCTCCACACATTTTAATTTTACATCTGGGTGGTAACAATCTAGGTAAATGGTAGACTTTGAGTTTAATATTTACCATCAGAGATGACCTGGTGAGATTCCACCTAGCTTCCCCTACAATAGTGATAGTGTTTTCTGAGTTAATGCCTTGCCTTAGATGGCCCACTTATGAGCATTTATACCCACTTGAAAAAGTTAGGAAAAGAATAAATAGGTCAGTGGAAAGATTTCTTGGTTCTTTTGCGGGTTTTTCGTTCAGGCACACAGAGTTAGAGGGAGGTTTTTCTGGCCTTTATAGGTGGGATGAGGTACACATTACGGGCATTGGTCCAGACATATTCAATACAGGTCTTGGTACCTGTATTGCATGGCTTGAGCCACAGTAGCTGAGCTGTTGCACGTGTTATAAATTTAATTAAATAATTAATTTGATTGTTAAAGCCAACAAGAATAAAGGCCGTGGCCATATTTTAAGCCAAACAAAAGGTGTGTCATATCTTATTATCAAAAAACTGCTCTTTGCTGTCCCATGAGAGGAAAAGGGGGGGAAAACGGTTTCAAACTCCCTTTAGCTATGGGATAGCAACAGCAGAGTTTCTAGCTCCCCTGAGGTGGAAAAGTGCGGGAATAGTCCCCATTGGTCCCCCGTTAGGGAAGAAAGTTCAGGTGACCCCTGTAGTTAGGCGGTTTTGGGTTATGGCGGTCAAATTTTGAAATAAAAGAGGGGTTTGGTCCCCCAGTGTCCACTGGCCTTTCTAGCATTCAAGCTGTGGTGTTCCCTCCCTCCCAAAAAAAAAAAAAATCTCTTGGTCGTCGCAGTTAAATGTTGTGTGGCGGTGTCACCTTATTTAAGGGGGACAGTTTTTCTCTTCACCTGCTATGGTTATGAGTATGTTACATTGATTGAGTAAAAGTTTTGTTTTTCTCTATATATATATATATTTTTGAGATGTGTTGGGGCGATTTCCCGTTTTATTGGTTGATGCAGCCTGAGCCATAGTGGCTGAGCTGTTACACGTGTTATAAATTTAATTAAATAATTAATTTGATTGTTAAAGCCAACAACAATAAAGGCTGCGGCCATATTTTATGCCAAACAAAAGGTGTGTCATGTCTTATTATCAAAAAACTGCTGTTTGCTGTCCCATCTGTGCACAGCTGCACCAGATTCTGTGTGCACCAATTTTAGTAATTCCCTCTCAATCAGTACCACCCAAATAAATGTAGAAACATGTTCATAGAGAAACAGTTGATACCCTAATGACATATCCAGAAACATTTTCACAGAGACAAAATCATTACCATAATGACACAACCAGAAACATGTCAGCAGAGACACAACCAGTGAGGAAAGGGAGAAAACAGCGCAGACCTCTGGTGTAGTAAAAAGATCAAAGAGCTTTATTAAAAACAACATATTATATACTCACTAAATAAAATGTGAAAGAGCACATATAGTCCTAGAGAAAGAGCCCACTCAACACACAACACATTCAAGGAAAAGGATGGATGAGCAGTCACAGTGTCCGGATCACTGTGTGGCCAGCTGACAGGTGAAGAGCTAAACTGGATGCCAGAAATCTCTGCTGCTTTTGCTCAGCTCGTTCAATCCCAAGGACAGCTCTCAGTAGATGATGGTCTCCTGTAAAAGTGGGGTCGCAGGACGCATTTCAAGGACTCCTCCTTTTCTGCTCGGAAGCACCCAAACTACAAACTATGGTATATACACTGGATTTTGCACAGCTTTAACTTCCTGACTGCCTATCACATTTCTTGAGGTGCTAAAATGCCAGGGCAGTACAAACATCGCCCAAATGACCCTTTATGGAATGTAAACACCCCTATGTATTTGCTGAGAGGCATGTTGAGTCCATGGAAGATTTCATTTTTTGCTGCATGTTTTTGAAAAATTACAAAAAAAAGTTTTTATTTTCTTTTTATTTTATACAACATTGTCAATTTGATGGGATATTTCACACACATACCATGGGTATATGTGGAATTACACCTTAAAACACATTCAGCTACTTCTCCCAAGTATAAGGATACCATACAGAGCCTATCCATGTACAGGAGCCCAAAACTAATGACCTCCTTCAGGCTTTTAAAGGGCGTAATTTCCTCATTTCATTTCCTGACTACTCATCACAGTTTCAGAGGCCCTGAAATGCCAGGATAGTACTTATTTGGATAGTAGACATACATTTGCCAATGTGGAAGAAGAAATCCTGGCCAGAAGAAAGTGTAAAAAGTATATGCCCAAGCAAAGGAGTTACTTCCCTACAAACCACCCTAAGCTCCTAATGCTTAGGCATACATAAGGAACCTAACACATTCCTCCATTCACATTGATTGATATGGATGAAGAAATCTCTGGCAGAAAAAGTGTATGGCCGGTTTCACGCGGCCGTCTCCTAATCGTGCTCCGTTTTGCTTAGCGGGGATCGCTGAGCCGACGGATGACGGATCCGTCTCCACTTTCTGTGCGGAGACAGATCCGTCAGAGCTCTGCTCTCCCCTATGGGAAATCGGATGACAACGGATCCGCAGACAGATGGAAAAATGGGGTTCTCTTCCATCAGACTTTACGGGTCTGGAGCGGATCGGAGAAGGACGAGTGTCAGCGGACATGTCTCCATCATGTCTCCGCTGACATCCGTCGCTCCATAGGGCTGCATGGAGCATCCGTTCAGGTCCGCCTGAAAAAACTGACAGGCAAACCTGAACGGAACGTCCGTGTGAAAACCTATGGCTTGCCCACCATTCAAATCCTCTGCCACACATCCAACCACTTCTGATGTTGGGCATATATACAGGGCTGTTGTTAGAAATCATGGGGCCCCATACAGCCTACCTGACAGCCCCCCCCCCCCAAAAAAAATATCAAATTACATTTTTGCTAAAATGCGATGGTTGCAATGCTGCTTTGGCAGAAATTATACTAGTTTTACAGCCACCCCCTGATTTTTTGTTATACTTTTTGCTGAATTGCTGAATGGTAATTCTACATTGTGAGATCGCACTGTAACTGTGAGTCAAGTGTTTGGCTTGCAGTTGCAGAGCGGTCCCATTGAACTCAACAGGGAGTTTGATAGGTGGTGCTGCCTTCCACACTCTGCAGCCTGTGTTAAAAATAGCAGCTGTGCAGTAAAACTTTGCAACCACATCATGTATACAGCTACTGTCTGACTGTATTTTTAGGATTTGGGTGTGCAGCCAGGGATGGCGGTAAATCCATGGCTCTGCTGCCCATGTAATAGAGTCTTTAGGCTCCATTCACACTTTGCATTTCCTAAATACAGTATGTGACAAAGTGTATGGGAAATGCATGCTTTGCAGTACGTTTTATAAATGCACTGCAAACTCACATAGCACTTGTGGTGCCATTAGTTGTTAAAACTTGCAAAGCTGCATGCCTGAAAAAAGCATTCTATGGTGCATTTGTCAAAAGTAGGGCAGTCCATTCAAGTGAATGGGCTGCCCTATGTGTGAAAAACAGGCTAAAAAACCATGAGCAGGAACATGCGTTCCCACTATGCAAAGTGTGAATGGGGCCTCAGGGTTGCCATATAGAAATGGCTGGTGCAGGGGTGTCTGTCAGGTGGAGGGATAGGTGTATTCACTGGCCCTAGCTCCAACATTGCAGTGGCCTACCTGCAGTTCTAGACTGCCACCTGGCACATTCTCCCCCTTTCTGAATCCTTAAAGTGCAGTTACACCCAGTTAAAAGTCAGCAGCTACAAAAAGTGTAGCTGCTGACTTTTAACAATCGGACACTTACCTGTCCCAGGCACCAGCGATGCGGCTTTCCGAAGACTCGCTCCCCTCAACCTGCCCTCGCTAGCACCGGCATCACAAGTGTGGGCTTCCAGCCAGGCATGCACTGCACATGCTCCAGTCACGCTGCGCTTTGTGAATGGCCGGAGTATCTTCTGGGACCTGTAGCATGTCCCAGAAGATTGCCGAGGGGGAGGAAGGTGCTTTTCTGCAGCTTCATCCCCCACTCACCCCCTTCCAGCAGTAGCACTACAATATGCAGCAGGTTGCAATGCACACAGGCACAGTGTGGAGGTTGGCAGAGCAGAGCTCAGGACTTAGGGAGCGAGGCAGAGAACTTCTTACATCGATCTTTCTTCTGTGCAAGAGATAGCACTGCCGATCACAGGGGGAGGGGAGGGGGAGTTTCAGGTGCCGGCAGTGTAAATGGCAAAGGCAGAGAGAGACTCCTCAGCTGTCCCTGCTGCTCAAAAATCGGGACATAGCCTGAGAACAAAGCTAGCATGAGACAGCTAGATAAATGAAGGAACTGTGACGTAAGTAGCATTGATCCCCTGCGCAGTAGCCCAAAGGGAGAAAGCCAGCAGCGCTGCAGGAGATTCCAGTGGAGTTACAAGGCAGTACAGTCGGCTCTCCTCTCCTGCAGTGGCTGGGCCCCCTTCTGGACTGATGAAGCTTGGGTCCCCTACAGGAGGGGCCTTATCAGCAGCGCTGTATATACAGTATATAATGTTGCTGAGTAAAAAAAAGAACCAAACAGATTCCACATTAACATCGACCAATATGGATGAAGAAATCTCTGCCAGAAATAAAAGTGAAAAAATTATATACCAAAGCATAGGAGCGATCTGCCCTCTGACCACACCAGTCCCCTCATGCTGGGCATACACATTCTTTTTTTTAACTGCAGATGATAAATCTCCTCCTGCAGCGCTGCAGGCACTGACGTATGTATTTGGAGATTAGCTCCCTGCTGCTGTCAGAATAAATAGATCAGTGCTGTAGCTGATCAGCATTTATGCAAAGCAAACAACAACAGTTAACAAGGTTTTTTACTTTTTTTACTTTTTTTGTAAATTAACTTTTTAGAACAATAACCTTGACAGAAATCTTCTGAACAGAGACATAGACAGCAAAACAAACATTACAGGGGTGTTAACCCTTCTCTATGCTATCCAAAAAGCTTAAACAGTTTTTTTGGCTGAAGCTACACTTAAAAAATATACCTGTTCCGACTTACAAACAAATTCAGCTTAAGAAGAAACTTACAGTCCCTATCTTGTTTGTGACCCAGGGACCGCCTGTATACAGTCAGAGTGCAATCAGAGTAGAGTCATGTTCTTGGATGTTTAGATCTGAGTAGATGAGGAGGACGGATTGTTTTCTGACCTTTTTAGAAAACCCTCATCTGCCAATACTATCTTACATGCAAAAAGTACCCACCTAAGACCCCTAGTACAAAGCATTCCTTATGGGCAATATCTCAGACTCCAGAGAAATTGCACAAGGGATGAAGATTTTCTGATACGAGCTAGGGAATTGCATAAAAGACTCCCGAGATGAGGTTATACAAACACATGTTTGAAGAAAGCCTTCAATAAGTCTAGGCTAAAAACTAAACACTCTCTGATACACTCAAGGAAGAAAAAAGACACACAACTCCAACAGACGAGATTGATTACGAAACATTCCCAGGAACATTCGCAAGTATGCACCATTCTGGCACGCCATTGGCACCTCCTTACGGATGATGCTAGCAAAATACGTGGGAGAACAGCCATCTGTAAACTATAGGAGAGCAAAATCCTTTAAAGATCGACTTGCTAAGAGTCATCTCCCAAGAGATCGTACAATGATGCATTCCAAATCAAAAATAAGGGACACTTTTGCCTGCCAGAGTTGTGACTGCTGTGATTGGATTCAAACAGGGAGACATATCACTTTACCTAATGGCCGAAGTTGGACCACTCGATATCACATAGACTGCCAAACAATAGGGGTGGTATACATCATGGTGTGCAAATGTAAGGGGTTTTATGCTGGTAAAACTCGCAAACTGTTCTGGAAACTGATACACGATCATGTCTACCTGCTTAGAAATGGTAAGTCAGCTATTAGTAGACATGTAGGACTATATCATAATTTTGATTTATCAGTCATGCATTTTTTTGCCCAAGAGCATGCCCCAGCATCGGATAGAGGGGGGGAATATTGACCCCCAACTCCTAAGATTAGAAACCAAGTAGATTGTCCCCCTCCAGGCCATGAAATTCCCGTGGCTTAAGGAATGTGTCAGTTACAAGCCCTTTTATAAGAGTTCCCTTGCTTTAAGGCTATGCCATTAGTTGGATAGCCTTTCGGTGATATTACTCAGTAGTTACTTGTTCACCTGCTAGATACTGCACATTTATATTCATTTTTCCCGCCCCAATGTTCTACCTATGGGGGACTATTCATTTACAAATTCATATAATGTTATGTTTAAAAGAACGGATATTGCATTAATGAATCTGGCCTTCTGCCATGTAATATAGCGGAGCACTGCAAGAGTGGTGCTCTCCGCTCCATGTGTGCATGCCCCATGTTGTAGTCCTTGGCGGGGTGGGATACAGCTGTCTGGGACCATATATACCCCTATCTGGGACCCTGTATACCCCACCTGGGACCCTGTATACCCTATCTGGGGCTCTGTATACCCTATCTGGGACCCTGTATACCCCATCTGGGGCTCTGTATACCCTATCTGGAACTCCGTATACCCTATCTGGGGCTCTGTATATCCTATCTGGGGCTCTGTATACCCTATCTGGGGCTCTGTATACCCTATCTGGGACCCTGTATACCCTATCCGGTGACTGTATACCCTATCTGGGACTCTGTATACCCTATCTGGTGACTGCATACCCTATCTGGGACACTGTATACCCTATCTGGGATCCAGTATACCCTATCTGGTGACTGTATACTCTATCTGGGGCTCTGTATACTGCTATCTGGTGACTCTGCATACTCCTATCCGGTGATGCTGTATACCACTATCTGGTGATGCTGTATACCCTATCTGGTGATGCTGGGCTGTATACTCCTGACACAAGGGGTAGAAACTATAAGGGGTGGGGCTTATGAGAAGTGGGAGGGTCAAAAAGGAAGGACGGGGTCTGGCACCCCCCCATCCTAAAATTTCACCAACTGCCACTGCACATATGTTTGTATGGTTATGTAATTCTGTTTGTTTTTTTGTAGAATCCTTTAAGACTGAAACTGCTCTTTCTGACAAAGCGGCCAAGCTATGAAACATGTAAAAGTGCAAGCTGGATGAACCTCCCCATGTCCCCTCCTCCTTGGGGTCCATGTGTGTTTGGTCTTTAGCTACCAGTTTCAGGTTTCTTGTCTGTATAGCTTGTGTCTTCTTTTGTATTGTATATCCTAAATGCCTATAGCATTATATGTTTTTAAGAAATATGTTGTCATAAAATTATATTTTTTACATATTTGAGTATATCAATGAAATCAAATTAAAGAAGCTGAACAACCACCACATGGTGGGAAAGTGGTGGTAAAGATTATATCATAGTATGCCACATCCTGACACTAATAGAAATATTGAATTGGAGAAAAAATGGACTTTAACGGCATACTGGGCAAAATATAAATGTATAAACACAGGACCGGCAACAGTTAATTTATAAAACTAACTCCACTGTCCAACTACAGTCTAGATCAACAGTCAAATCAATTACCAAATTTTGTTCACAACACGTCCAAATACGCCAACTGTTAAATAGGAATTGGCACCTCCTGACTTAAGATCCCATACTGATGAAATATGTTAAAACCGATCCTGAGATTGTTTTCCGCAGAAATAGATCCTTCAGAGATCAGCTCACCCATAGTCACTATGATCCTACATGTACCTCCAGACCTAGTCAGGGAGGCTTGACACCCCGTGGGGCCTGTGATGTGTGCCCCTGGATATGGGAGGACACACACTACAGATTACCTAACGGAGAAAGTTTCCGTCCTAGATTTCAGGCTGACTGTAGCACAAAAGGTTTAGTATATCTGATGCTGTGCCAATGTGGAGCATTTTATGTTGGCAAAACTAGGCGACAATTACGACAAAGGATTGGGGATCATATTTATTACTCAGGCAATGGCAAAATGGTCACTCCTGTTAGTCGATACCTAGATTTATATCACAGGTTTGATACACAAGTAGTTAAATTTATGGTTCTAGAGACAATATCAGCAAATCTTAGAGGTGGTCCCTGGGACAAGACTAATCTTCAAAAAGAAACTTTATGGATTGAACGCCTGGAGGCCACCAAGACCCCAATATCTGAATGAGGTTTTAACCTACAGACCTTTCTTGTGACTGAGTTCCATGCCCATGATGGACCCCAGTACTTGTGAGGCCTCTCTAATGGGGGGTGTGGGTTCCAAAGAAATAGGGATTGAGAACGGAGGTCCTGAGGGAGACCTAGGGGTCCCTAACTCCATTGCTGCCCACGTAACTCAATCCCCATTTGTGTGTATTCATTATATTTAAATTACAATTTTGCTTTTACTGTCCTGATGGCCTCTTGATGGGTGCCGTTCTTGGGTCGTCGTCCCCCATGCTGTGGTCTGCCTTGAGCGCCTATTCATTGTACAATTGTTTTTGGCACAGCACATTCAGTGTTAACATACACTGTGTGTGGTTGTTTCGAATATATAGGGACTAAGTCCCATAGTGAAGTCTGATTTGAGTGAATTAAGTACTCAGTCTATTATCCTTTACGTATAAAAATGTTGTTTTGGCTTTCCAAACGGGATACTAGTTCCAATCTAAATTAATAATGAGAGGTATAATTTAATTTTATATCATGTTCAAATAGTTTTTTATGTATTGTGTCTTTTTGTATTGTTGGTTGTCTTTGGCGTTGGTGATTTCCCTCTCTGGGTACACATCAATTCCCTTCCTAGATTCCTCTCCATGTCCAGTGTCGTCGCCCTGGGAGGCCTGGGGCCAGCGTCATGGGGCGGGTATGCGACTGAAAGCGCCGTTGTGGCCCACCCCATCATCTGGTCCTTAGTGATCTCTGCCGGGGGTTGGGTACTGCGGCGCAGAGGCCTCCCAACAGCAGGGGGAGCTCTCTACCGCTGCGACGCGCAGGCTGTCCCCTCCCCGCCCTCTGGGTTGATGTTTGTCGAGGCCTCTGACGCTTCGGTCGCCCAGGGTGGGCGGGGTTTGGGGTGGTACTGCGCATGCGCAGTGGACCAGTCGGGTTAATGGCGTGTTGTTTGGCAGACGCCATTAATTGGGACCGTGTGTGTCTCCTATAAGACGGGCTTGTAGCAGCTCTCTAGCAGGTTGGTGACCCATGTTGGCCCTCGGGGATATGCCTTCTTTTACACACATTTCGACATCTGGTAAGCATTGTACTGGGCGGTTTGTCCGCCCGGCTTATACCTATATACTGCAATAGTCTTCTTGACGTACAAGCTGGATGATCAAGCATTGACAGCGGTATTTTTTCTTATATAGCCTCCAGGATTTGGATTCATTATTGAGTACTGACTGTGTTTCGTGAGGGTTCTATTATGACAGCATACCCCTGCTGATACACCTCAGCTGTTTCACCAAGGCTATACCCCCCGATCTTTGAATACATTATCACTTATATTCGTGTAAAAAGATTGACCTTCTCTAGAAGATATTCTGGAAAATATCCCCTATAGGTATTTATGATCTGTATGCAGATTTATTTGATGTACTGGTCATGGTGGGTATAACCCATCATACATACATTAGGTCTGATGCACATATACCTATGTCCTATATATTGTGTTTCTGTACCATACACAGGCCCCCATACTCGCTTGGTGCGGCTCTGGGCGTCCACAGGAGCGCTGAGGCTGGCCGGAGGGGCATTGAAGGGAAGGTGGGCACCAAGATTGGGGTGCCCCCACTGAACCCAAGGGGGATCCCACCAACGTTTTATGTACAACCCTGTGGTCTATACCATACGATGTAAGTGATTGTCACTAAGCATATATTTGTTGCAGCACATTATAACCTATTGTGCAATAACAGATTACATTTTGTACATTTGTCTTATATGTATGCTTTTTGTCTTTTACTAGATTGATATTCTTTCCAGCTCCAGATGAAGCGCAAAATATATAAAGCGCGAAACTAGTTGAGCAAGCAAGAAATCGTCTCTACAGTTTTTTTGTTGGGATCCATATCAGCGTAACCAAAATTAACCCTATGTCATTTCTACACTAAATTCTGTGCAAGTTTATGTATTGAGATATTGTGGGTATTGGGTTGCGTCTGTTTGACATAGGTATCCCAGCAATCTGTAGCATTGTACGGTTGGCCCCCCCTGGCTACCTTTAACCTATATGGTGGGTACCCATGGGGGACCACATTTTTTTCTGACCCTGTAAGGGGTACTGCTTTGTAACACATATGACGTATGAGACACATATACTTTTAATTAAGAAATTTTAGATGTCTTATGTCTATTCAGGGCAGTTATATGCCATTTTTTGCAACAAATACATTTTATACATTTATATTTTACCCAGTATGCCGTTAAAGTCAATTTTTTCTCCAATTCAATATTTCTACATATTTGAGTAATAGTTCTTGCGTACCGTCAAAGTCCATGGTTGCCTCCACCCCAAAATCTCCATCCTTAAAATTCATACCAGACCGAGGGGTCTGGTACCTCTTGGGGGGAACCCTACGCAATTTTTTTTTTTCATTTTTGAGGGGGTTCTCCTTCAAGATTCCCAGCACACAAGCCGCACCGCAAGTCGGATGATGATGATCCAACTTCTGGTGCGACTTCTATTCAAATCAATGGGTTCCTATAGGGAACCATTGATTTTGAATAGAGACAGAGAAACGCCTGACGAGGCGTAACGCTGTGTATACAACGTTAAGCCATGTTTTTCATCGTTAGAGTGTTTTTACAGCTGAAAAATATCTCTCAGAACCCACTAGTCTTGGGTTTTACAGCTCAAAAATGCCACAGCCAAAAACAGTTGATAACAGCCTATGTGTGCATGAACACATAGGATAACATGATGAGGAGTTTACTGACTGTAGAAAAAAAAAGTCTGCAGCTAAAAACAGCAGCTGTAAAAACATCCAGTGTGCATGAGGCCTAAAGGTTGCAAGTCAAATAAACAAACAGAATAGAAAAACAAATACTTGCCTTCCGGCGCTAAACTATACAGAACAGGAACCTCACTATACGGTGTCGGGCTCGTCCCAGACAACCCCAAACAAAATAAATGCAAACCTTTCTTAGAGCAACCAATTCCTAAGGTGTAGCTGCCTCAGAGTAGTGTTTCTGAGTCCCAGACCAGAGCAACACTGTGCTCTCCTCCTGGTCATTTAACCACACCTGAGACTGGACTCCAGTGGACCCAAAAACCAGGCCCCGAAGCAGCCCTGCCATGGTGGCTGGGAAAACCCGGGCCAGACTCCGCTTCAGTCCAATCTGAGTGAGCTTATGCGAGGCGACAGATAGCATTCGTCATGTTTCGGGATGGAGTGTGGGGGAAGGGGCTGATCAACATGTAATTTACCGACCCCTTTTCTAAATGAACATAGTGAACACATTTGCTTACTGTGTTCAATCACTCAATCAATAAATGGTGTTTACTCTGCTTCAGTTTGTGAATGAACAGGAAGCCACTCAGCACAGAGCACTTCCTATTCATTCACTGTCTAGTGCAGCTGAGGCTGCAGAGAAAGGCATGTGTGTTTGAGCTTTGAGGTGCACACCCTAATGCAATAGGCTGCGCACACCTATGGATGGGGCACTATTACTCCCACTGACAGCAACAATAGGGCACTATTCTTTCCACTGACACCAACAATGGGGCACTATTCTTTCCACTGACATCAATGATTTGCCACTATTCCTCCCACTGACACCAAAGATGGGGCACTATTCCTGCCACTGATACCAATGATGGGGCACTATTCCTCTCACTGATACCAATGATGAGGCACTATTCCTTCCATTGATACCAATGATGGGGCACTATTCATCCCAATGATACCAATGATGGGCCACTATTACTCCCACTGACACCAACGATGGAGCACTATTCCTCTCACTGATACCAATGATGTGGCACTATTCCTCCCACTGACACCAACGGGGGAGCACTATTCCTCTCACTAATTCCAATAATGGGGCAATATTCCTCCCATGGATACCAATGGTGGGGTACTATTCCTCTCACTGATACCATTGATGGGGCACTATTCCTCCCACTGACATCAATGATGGGGCACTATTCTACTCATTCACTGTCTAGTGCAGCTGAGGCTGCAGAGAAAGGCATGTGTGTTTGAGCTTTGAGGTGCACACCCTAATGCAATAGGCTGCGCACACCTATGGATGGGGCACTATTACTCCCACTGACAGCAACAATAGGGCACTATTCTTTCCACTGACACCAACAATGGGGCACTATTCTTTCCACTGACATCAATGATTTGCCACTATTCCTCCCACTGATACCAACGATGGGGCACTCTTCCTGCCACTGATACCAATGATGGGGCACTATTCCTCTCACTAATACCAATGATGAGGCACTATTCCTCCCATTGATACCAATGATGGGGCACTATTCATCCCAATGATACCAATGATGGGGAACTATTCCTCCCACTGACACCAACGATGGAGCACTATTCCTCTCACTGATACCAATGATGTGGCACTATTCCTCCCACTGACACCAACGGGGGAACACTATTCCTCTCACTAATTCCAATAATGGGGCAATATTTCTCCCATTGATACCAATGATGGGGCACTATTTCTCCCACTGATACCAATGATGGGGCACTATTCCTCCCACTGACACCAAAGATTGAGCACTATTCCTCTCACTGATACCAATGATGTGGCACTATTTCTCCCACTGACACCAATGGTGGAGCACTATTCATCTCACTATCTCCAATAATGGGGCAATATTCCTCCCATTGATACCAATGGTGGGGTACTATTCCTCCCACTGATACCATTGATGGGGCACTATTCCTCCCACTGACATCAATGATGGGGCACTATTCCTCCCACTGAGATCAATGATCGGGCACTATTCCTATCACTGATACCAATAATGAGGCACTATTCCTCCCATTGATACCAATGATGGGGCACTATTTCTCCCGCTAAAACCAATGACGGGGCACTATTCCTTCCATTGACACCAACGATGCAGCACTATTCCTCCCACTGATACCAATGGTGGGAAGCTATTCCTCCTGCTGATACCAATGACAGGACACTATTCCTACCACTGACATCAATGATTGGACACTATTCCTCCCACTGACACCAATGATGGGGCTCTATTACTCCCCTTGATACCAATGATGGTGCAATGTTTACTCGCACTGATGCCAGGATATTTTCTTCTGCCACTGGCCACAGTCCAGGCCCCCTGAAAGTTTAAAGGACAATAAACTAGCCCTTTGTTTAGAAAGTTTGGAGACCTCTGATCTATATGTTACAATGCACCATACATCAAATAAAGTCCATTAAATAAAGTCTTTCATTTTCCAACAAATACAGTGCTCACACTGCAGTGGAGTAGCTAGGGGGTGGCTTCTGGGGCTATAGCCCCAAATCCAGGCCCCATAGCCCTCTCTCTAGGGCCGGGGTTGGTAACCCATCCATCATGATCTACCTGTCGATCATGGACAGGTGTCAGGTAGATTGTGTCTCTGCATTACCGACCCCAGGCTAAACTGTTCCACCCCAGTGGCATACTAGGTACAGCAGGGGGAGAAGTTCAGAGCAGGGAAGGAGAGAACTAGACGGGCAAAGCAGGTGAGGAGAGAGCCGGTTGAGTGAAGAGAGACTCGGGTGGGTGGAGCGGGTGAGGAGAGAGCCAGGAGGGTGAGGAGAGACTTGGGCGGGCGGAGCAGGTGAGGAGAGATTTAGGCAGGTGGAGCGGGTGAGGAGAGACTTGGGCAGCATGAACGGGTGAGGAGAGGCTCGGGTGGGCTTGTACAATGATTGTTAATTAGAAAGATCACTCGTATATCTAGGTAACTAGCTCATGCATGCATAGCCAGCGACCACTCTGTTAGTAGGTTGCTTTACAAGACATCTGCTACCCTTCACTGCAGGAGTACTATTAATGTACAGCTTTTTGGTTACTAAATAGCATTCTTTCAACTCTCTGGCGGTCTGATCCCCTCTGTGCTGTAGTATTACCCTTTCTCTGTACCCCATTTAACCATATCCACTTTGTAAAGAAGTCATACTTTAACAACTGCAGAAAACACTATATTATTATGTAACCCTCTTTAAATGGAACCTGTTCTATGGGAATTTTAAATTCTTTTTTTTAATGTACACTGTTAAAGGTTAGTGTAGGACTAAAAAGGCGCACCCAGGTGATCTTTGATCTCCTCCATGTTGTTCAAGTAGATCCCCATCTCTTAAAGGTTGCTGTCACGTACCTGGTGGTAGAGTCTGACTTATGCAGTAGGCAACCTCTCTTATGGCCCTGGTTCCAGAACCCCTGGTTTAGCAGACAGGGAGCGCTGGAGCGCAGGGGAGCACGAGAGCTGGATTGGACACAGATGATGGTATGGTGTCTTCCAGAAGTCCGTGCAAGACTGAAGAGTAGTGGTGCAGGCCGGGTCAGTAACGTGCGGGCAAGGCAGTACAGGAGGAGCAGGCAATCGGATGGTCAGGTGCAGGCAGGGTCGTTAACAGGCAGGCAGGGGGAGGTACACAAGGGTCAAACAGAAGAGTGGTCGTAGGCAAGCCGGGGGTCGGTGCAGGCAGAGTTCAAGCAGATACGGGTACAAGCCGGTCACTGGTAAACAGGAAACTCAAACAGGTCAATGAAAGCACTGGTAACACTGTAGAATGGACAGCACTGACTGCTGGGCGTGGAGAGGCTAAATAGAGCCATTTGGTGACATTTCCGACGTGTGCGCGTGCAAGGGAGCGTCCGCGAACGCTCACAAGCGCCCAAGATGGAAAAAGACATAGTTCTCCTAACAGTTGCCTATACCTCTGCTCTAGGGTGACCAGGGTGGGTGTGGAGGCAGAGAGGGGTGGTCCGTCCCTGGTGCCACAGACTGACTGGTGTAAGGCCGGCGTCTCCCGCTGTGTCAGGGTTAATTTGAATCTCTGGTCGCCCGTCGTCACAAAGTCCCTCCTCCTGGTATGGCTCCTTTGACAGGCAGCACGCTTGTCCAATGGACGTGTGCTGCCTATCCTAGGTGGGAGTCAATCCAGGAGGGGGGACTTATGTGAAGGCAGGCATCCGGCAATTCAAATCAAAGCTGACACAGTGGGAGACGCCGGCCTGTGTGATAATCCGGCCGGTTGTCCTTTTCCTCTTCTCTCTGGTGAGGCTGCATTCCTGAGCACAGGTGAGGCTGAGAAGTGGGCACAGGTGAGGCTGCATTCCTGAGCACAGATGAGGCTGAGATGTGGGCACAGGTGAGGCTGCATTCTTGGGCACAGGTGAGGCTGCATTCCTGGGCACAGGTGAGGCTGCATTCCTGGGCACAGGTGAGGCTGCATTCCTGGGCACAGGTGAGGCTGCATTGGATGGGCACTGGTGAGGCTGAGGTGTGGGCCCAGGCGAGGCTGCATTCCTGGGCAAAGGTGAGGCTGAGATGTGGGCACAGGTGAGGCTGCATTCCTAGGCACAGATAAAGCTGCATTCCTGGGCACAGGTGAGACTGCATTCCTGGGCACAGGTGAGGCTTCATTCTTGGGCACAGGTGAGGCTGCATTGGATTGGCACTGGTGAGGCAGAGGTGTGGGCATAGGTGAGGCTGCATTCCTGGGCACAGGTGAGTCTGAAATGTGGACACAGATGAGGCTGCATTCCTGGGCACAGATGAGGCTGCATTCCTGGGCACAGGTGAGGCTGCATTCCTGGGCACAGGTGAGACTGTATTCCAGGGCACTGGTGAGGCTGCATAGATGGGCACAGCTGAGCCCTGCGTTCTTTATGTAGCGCACTCCTGAGCTCTGCATTCTTTATGTAGCACACTCCTGAACCCTGCATTCTTTATATAGCACACTCCTGAGCCTTGCATTCTTTATGTAGCGCACTCCTGTGCCCGGGGGCTCTCTGGGGACCCTGATGTAAGGGGGAGGCTCTCTAGTGACCCTGATGTAATAATGAGGGGGGCTCTATGGACCCTGATGTAAGTAGGGAGGCTCTCTGGGGACCCTGATGTAAGCGGGGGCTCTCTGGGTACCCTGATGTAATGAGGGGGCTCTGGGGACCCTGATGTAAGTGGGGGGGGCTCTCTGGGGACACTGATGTAAGGGGGGGATCCACACATAGTTTATATACAGTATAAGATATATATATATATATATATACATACACACATACATACATTATATGCATGAATATGCCAGCCCAAGCGTATGACTTTCTTTTCTTCGCTGCTATGGGCTGTAATCACCACCTTTTCAATCTAACAACTCACCAGAGGGAATGATTAAATCAGCCTTTATTATAATTGTACATTGTGTCTGGATCTGCCCACCTCCAGGTCTGATAGATTTCACACACTTATGCCAGGTTACTCATCAGCTTTCAACTAATCCCCAATGGAGAACCAGAGCAAAAAGAATTGTGTAAAAACCTTCTTGTTCTTATAAAAACAGCATAAAATATTGCACTTACATATCATTGAGTGCCAGTCCTGACACTTAGGAACAATAACTCATATATAGTTTTAAGCTATGCTTGCTCCAGCTTTTCTATAAAATGTTCTAATTTTTAGCAGAGTGGCTATAGACATGATTGGGGGCCTGTCCTGATCACAGAGACCAGAAGCTGTCTGTGACCAAGCTGCGTTAAGGCCCACCCTCCCTGCCACCACACTCATCCGTTACGTGGTCAACAAGAGGTTAATTAGCTTCAAAAGGATGACATATGTCAATCACTGCAACCCAACTACACATGAATCTGTAAATTACACTGTGGTTCCTATTTCCCAGGTTTCATTGATGAACAGTATTTTCTGTAACCACACTGTGGCAGTGTTGTTTCTACATAGAGAAGTTTGGTGACAATGCTGAACAGATTAGGCAAATGTAAAAAATGTGTAGGTGTAGCTATAAATGTAACTATGTTGTTACTCTGATGTCAAAAACAGTTGTAGTTAGCCATTACAAATTGTTTACCCCTTGGTGTGCACAGCAATTTTCACAATTAATAGCATTGCCACTTATGATGTAAAAGTGAAATAAACATTTTTTTGGAGGGGTTAGGGACTATCTTCCATGAACTGTTGTACTAGCAAAAGTGTGCCTGGGTGGGGCACACTTCTGTATTCAACAGGCTGAACAGGGAAGGGCATATCACTTCAGTGGTGGCAAGCACAGGCGTGTGCATTGGTAGAGTGGGGGGTGCAGTGACAAGTGAAGTGGAGGCATATGGAAATGATGGTAGCAGGGGGATAGGATGGGGTCAGGTGTAGTAGTAAAAGTGGGAGATAATTGTTGGAGTGAAAGTGTGGTAGTAGGTGGATTTTGGGCATGGTGGGGAGAAGGAGGTTTCAAACACAGTGGTGACAGAATGACAGAAAGGGGGGGGTTGCTAGTGCAGTACAGTGGTGGTAGAGGGGGTTTGCAGGATCAGTGGTAAGTGGTGCCTTCACTGGTAAGCTGTCAGCTTTAGCTCCGGATGCTTGCAGCATTCCCCCTGGAGTCCCTGGACAGCAACAAAAGTCAGTAGAGGAGGGAGGTTGGTGGTGTAAATTGCCAGGCTGGAGATTACAGTGACTGTGTGTGCCACAGCAGAAATGGGGGGTGTGGAGATGAGGGTAAGATGATGATGGGCCAGATGTTAAAAGACAAAGTCCCATTGCAACACAGATTCACCTGCTGCAGGGTCTTCTCTTGATGTAGGAATGAGCAGGTTGGTTACAGATCAGCACAGTGGGGTTGGGGTAGGGAAATGTTCTAAAAATGCTGCTTGAAATTGTCCTTTCCCTTTAAAATCAATCATAAGGCAACAATGCACTTTTCAATATATTGCATGGTTAGTCCTTTAAAGCGGTAGTAAACCCATTTAATCAAGTTTCTGTAAAATTAATCATTGCAGCATAATGTCCTGTTTGCGTTGTGTGTATGGCTTCCTACCTGTTTGCTTTCTGTGTAATCCTTTGTTTTGTTTCCAATGACATCGCCAGCGCATGCGTGGTTGGTCTTATTTTTCCGGCAATTTTTTCATGCCGGAAAATTGCTGTGTACATGTCGGGGCTGCGTCATATCCTTTGACTGACGTCAGCCCCGAGATCCCGCGACACTCCCCTGTTGATAAGCTGATCCTTAACCCCATGTGACTCGCTACGTCACAGGGGTCGGAGCGCAGAGCCGAAGACAGAGCCTGTCTGTCTGAAACCAAAACGAGGCTTGGTGTCAGGAACGAATGCGCACGCGCGGGATTATGGCCACAGAGGAAGAGTGAGGGCGGAAATCAAATACTACTGAGACCCGGAAGACAGCAGTTATAATGGCAGCGGCTTCATACAAGCAGAGGCGATCAGAAAAAGTCCATTATATCAAGTAAGAACGATCTATTTGCATACTGTATGCGGCGCATAGCTAATAAAAAGCAACATAAACCTGCATATTGCTGATTTGGGATAACATTGTCTGAGTTTACTACCGTTTTAACAATCAAAGTGTCCAACTTGTTAATCTCTGAATTGTTTAAGATATACAGTGGAACCTTGGTTCACGAGTAACATGGTTAACAAGCATTTTGAAAGACGAGCATTTTTTTTTTTTAATTCTGACTCGGTTTGCGAGTGCTGTCTCGCAAAACGAGC
Source organism: Glandirana rugosa (assembly GCA_018402905.1). Lineage (NCBI taxonomy): Eukaryota > Metazoa > Chordata > Amphibia > Anura > Ranidae > Glandirana > Glandirana rugosa. The sequence continues at coordinate 558,471 of BLSH010258249.1, read as the reverse complement.
AGAATTAAGCCTATTTGCATGCAATTACGAAAGGGGCCAGAGGTGCAGGGGTGCTGGTGAGCTTCGTGGGCCTGGGAAGCCATTGGAAATACTCGGAAATACCGTAGAAAAGAGACCGCAACTCCAGATGAGAGTCAGACAAAAGTTCCCAATCCAACTGTGCTGAATGTGCCCTGTCACTGCAACAGTCAAGCAGAATATCGAAAATCCGGAATGGCATCACTCCCATCAGGATAATAGCAAAAATGTTTATTGATTTAAGAGCAAAAATAGGGGATACAGGCAGGGGGAGGACAAAATGTTGACGCGTTTCACTCTGTCAAAGTGCTTTGTCAAAACCAATATACAGTATCTCACAAAAGTGAGTACACCCCTCATATTTTTGTAAATATTTTATTATAGCTTTTCATGTGACAACACTGAAGAAATTCCACTTTGCTACAACGTAAAGTAGTGAGTGTACAGCTTGTATAACAGTGTAAATTTGCTGGCCCCTCAAAATAACTCAACAAACAGCCATTAATGTCTAAACTGCTGGCAACTAAAGTGAGTATACCCCTAAGTGAAAATGTCCAAATTGGACCCAATTAGCCATTTTGCCTCCCTGATGTCATGTGACTTGTTAGTGTTACAAGGTCTCAGGTGTGAATGGGGAGCAGGTGTGTTAAATTTGGTGTTATCGCTCTCACTCTCTCATACTGGTCACCGGAAGTTCAACACGGCCCCTCATGGCAAAGAACTCTCTGAGGATCTGAAAAAAAGAATTGTTGTTCTACATAAAGATGGCCTAGGCTATAAGAAAATTGCCAAGACCCTGAAACTGAGCTTTAGCATGGTGGTCAAGACCATACAGCGGTTTAACAGGACAGGTTCCACTCAGAACAGGCCTCGTCACGATAGACCAAAGAAGTTGAGTGCATGTGCTCAGCGTCATATCCAGAGGTTGTTTTTGGAAAATAAACGGATGAGTGCTGCCAGCATTGCTGCAGAGCTTGAAGGGGTGGGGAGGGTCATCCTGTCAGTGCTCAGACCATATGCTGCACACTGCATCAAATTGGTCTGCATGGCTGTCGTCCCAGATGGAAGCCTCATCTAAAGATGATGCACAAGAAAGCTCACAGTTTGCTGAAGACAAGCAGACTAAGGTCATGGATTACTGGAACCATGTCCTGTGCTCTGATGAGACCAAGATAAACTTATTTGGTTCAGATGGTGTCAAGCGTATGTGGTGGTAACCAGTTGAGGAGTACATTGACAAGTGAGTCTTGCCTACAGTCAAGCATAGTGGTGGAAGTGTCATGGTCTGGAGCTGCATGAGTGCCGCCCGCACTGGGGAGCTACAGTTCATTGAGGGAACCATGAATGCCAACATATACTGTGACATACTGAAGCAGAGCATGATCCCCTCCCTTCAGAGACTGGGCCGCAGGACAGTATTTAAACATGATAACGACCCCAAACACACCTCCAAGACAACCACTGCCTTGCAAAAGAAGCTGAGGGTAAAGGTAATGGACTGGTCAAGCATGTCTCCAGACCTAAACCCTATTGAGCATCTCTGGGGCATCCTCAAACAGAAGGTGGAGGAGTGCAAGATCTCTAACATCCACCAGCTCCGTGATGTCGTCCCAGAGAAGTGGAAGAGGACTCCAGTGGCAACCTGTGAAACTCTGGTGAACTCCATGCCCAAGAGGGTTAAGGCAGTGCTGGAAAATAATGGTGGCCACACAAAATATTGACACTTTGGGCCCAATTTGGACATTTTCACTTAGGGGTGTACTCACTTTTGTTGCCAGCGGTTTAAACATTAATGGCTGTGTGTTGAGTTATTTTGAGAGGACAGCAAATTTACACTGTTATACAAGCTGTACACTGACTACTTTACATTGCAGCAAAGTGTAATTTCTCCAGTGTTGTCACATGAAAAGATATAACAAATTATTTTAAAAAAATGTGAGGGGTGTACTCACTTTTGTGATATACTGTATATATATATAAAATATATTGGTTTTGACAAAGCACTCTGACAGTGTGAAACACGCCAACCTTTTGCCCTCCCTCCCGAATCCCCTATTTTTGCTTTTAAATCAATAAACATTTTTGCTATTATTCTGGTGGGAGTGCTGCCATTTCGGATTTTCGATATTCGAAAATACCTAAATTGTAAACAGTAACGGAGCATTTCCGATGGTTGTTGAGGGTCTCCAAGGCTCACCAGCGCCACCACACATCTGGCCACATAAGATATTGCATACACCAGGTGTGCTGTTACATGTAATTATCATGCAAACATAATGTTATGCATAGTTATAGTAATGTTTGTAAAGTTGGTTATTACACTGCCATCTGGTGGTTGTTTTTGATATCGCACCTTTCCGTTCTGTTTTCTAAGTGTGCCCCTCCCAGCTTCTCAGGCAATTTCCTTTTCCTGGGTCACTCTGTGATGTAACTTCCTCTTCCTGTGTCCTCTCTCTGTTTCATGAGGAAGAAGATGGCCACTCATGTTTTAGGCCTCACACAATCTGCTTGCATCCTAGGACACATTACCATGTTTTGACCTGCAGATACCATCTTTCAACCATCTGCCACATTTGTTGTCTGCTGTACCTGCTATTCGCCATAAATATACGCTTATGTAAGAATTGGTGTCTGGTGAGTTCAAGCTATCTGATAAAGACTGTCCGCGGTGATTATATCTGCTTATACAGGCCAGGCATAGAGGTCTCAGCAAGGGATAAGTAACTATTACAATTGGAGTCAGAATAGTCAAAACATGTGGTAGAACTCCTACAGCCTGCTGTGTAGATTTGTATGTTTAATCTGCAAATCAAGCTCAGTGCCATCCGCCTTCCTTTGGAAGCACATGGTCGCACAAGCTTACTGCATTTCATCTGTGAATGTTGAAAACTGTTTCTGTGCATTGAACTGTGTTATCCCACCCATCTAAGCTGCTGTTCGTCTTCTTAAAGAGACAGTAACCATTTTTTTTTGCAAAACCTGAAAAAATGTCTAGACAAGCTTCCGAACATTCTTTTATCGCTGAATCTTCACAGATACATCATACCTCTGACCACACAGATGTACAGGGAGCAGATTCTGTAGATATCGCAGAGCAAAGTGTAAGACCCTAATGCATAATAATACCAACACAGAAACTTAGAGAAAACTACGAAACCACTACAGATGTGCAATCTGTCTGAACTGTGGGACAAAACTACATACTGTATGTCAGTTTTGCATGCTGCAATCAACAAGCTGAATTAAGAAATTCTACAGATCACCTATCTGCAACGTATGAGCGCTACCAGCAACTGTCTGCAGGATACACAGCTTTCTTAAAGGACTCTTATACAGAGGCCTCTTTAGCAGAACTGTCTAAGACTGATGAACTAAACCAACAAAGACATATCTTAATGTAATCCATACCACCTTCCTGTCCCGATGCCCAGTTCCGCCTTGGTGGTCCCTTGTGTGGAGCGCCGCCACCTTGCCCGCCAGCACTGCCCCCGGCCATGGCCTATTCCGAGGGCCGGCCACATCCGGCGTCGTTTCGCCAGCGCACGGGCCGTGTGAGTATCTCATGTGTTACCATGTTGTAGGCCCCACTTTGCCTGTGGATAACAGTCTGATCTTACCAGTTTTATTTTCATTGCAGACTCAAGCACACTTGCTCCTGACGAGTGGCCTATTAGCCATGAAACGCGTAGAGCTACCATATGTTGTGTTTCTGCCACCACTATGCACCAATGATACTTCACTGTATACAATTTCTAAGGCTATACCCAGGGAAGTACCCTAGAGAATTCAAGGTTATGACCATGCAGCTTTTACCGTGCAATTAATGTCTGTACACATATACGAAATTGATGGATGAGGAAATTCCCTTATATGTCATTGTATGATTCTTTATTTTTTGCCATCACTTTCTACCTATTGATAACATCCCTTGTGACCTTATATGTGTAGTTATGAGATTGTTTGTATTCATAACTGAATCAGGCCATCATGTTTTACCAATTAAGCACACTTATCTTTGATTCAACTATGTGATTACTTGCATTAATAAATGAATGAACTGATTTAATTATCTTTTCATGTATCCATCAATATTACCTTCTGACCAACACATGCTTCATTTAAAGTCCCGCCCCCCCCCCCCCCCCATTTGCATTATGTGCAATTTTATATTAAATATGTATAGGGATGGAAGCACCAGCCTTACCAGGTCAATAGCTTCATGTAAAGTCCCACTCACTCCCCAATCTTCTTGCTCATATCTTAGTGCAAGATGCCAAGGATAAGGCGGAACTCAGCATCACTAAACTGCAGGAGACCAGATCTCATAAATCCTCATCTACTAAGCTCACAACGCGTTCTTCTAGATCTTCTCTCTCTAGAAGCTCAACAATAAGCGACAAGCTAATAGAGGCCTGTGCAAGTCTGGAAGCAAATAAAGTGCAAAGCTCATTTGCCAGAAAGGAAGCTGAGATAGCAGCCCACCAAGCAGAGATGACAACTCACCAAGCAGAGATAGAAGCTCAGAATAAAGCTCACCAAGCAGAGATGACAGCTCGCTAAGCAGAGATGACAGCTTGCCAAGCAGAGATGACAGCTCGCCAAGCAGAGAAAGAAGCTCAGAACAAAGCTTGCCAAGCAGAGATTGCAGCTCACCAAGCAAAGGCGGAATCCCAAATAAAGATCCTGCAAGTGGAAAGGGAGGAAGCAGCTGCCCGAGCAAGGCTAAAGGTCCTTGAACAAGCAATGGGAGGAAGTATTAACTTGGACTGTTCCATTCCAGCAGAAGAGGAAGATCCAATTGAACGCACCAGTGAATAAGTGCTAAGGCATAGTGTTTGCAATGATACAGAATCCTCTCCTGTACCACCTACTAACATTACTGTTCGGACTCTTAACACAGAGACCTCTAACACGCACAAGTCTGAGCCTCTTCAAGTCCACAAATCAAGCGTATTCACACAGCAAACTACATCACCTCCTGTCAAGGACAAGGTAACTGCCAGCAACAGGCCACAGTTCAAGCAACAGCCAACAGAAGCCTTAGAGACTAAGCTGAATGCCTTTGCAAAATCATTTTATCCTGGTAAACCTCACACTTACTCACTAGTAACTTTCATACGCAAGGGGTCCCACAAATTACTTTGGCACCAAAGAGTGAGAAATCAGACCTGTCTGACTTCTCCAGATATATGATTTGCCGCAAGCTCATCAACATTAGCCTTTCAAGATTCAATGACTGTCCAGAGGACTATAGAGCTTGGAGATCAACCTTCAAAGCATATATTGCTGATCTCAACCTTACTGCCAAGGAGGAACTTGATTTGCTCATAAAGTGGCTAGGGCCAGAATCTGCAAATCGTGTTAAAAGACTGAGAGCAGTACATGTTGACTACCCAGATGCAGGTCTTGATGCTGCATGGGCAAGACTTGAACAAACCTATGGTAGCTTTGAAGCCATAGAAAGTGCTCTATTCAAAAGACTGCAAAACTTTCCAAAAATAGGAAACAAGGATCATCACAAGCTTCAAGAGTTAAGTGACCTCCTCATGGAGCTTGAGTTGGCAAAGACAGACCCTCGTCTGCCTGGGCTGAGCTACCTGGACACTGCCCATGGCATGAACCCAGTAGTGTCTAAACTGCCATACAACCTGCAGGAGAAATGGGCACAACAAGGCTCAAGCTATAAAAGAGACTATAACGTATCCTTTCCTCCATTCTCATATTTTTGCAGGTTCATCGGTGAACAAGCCTAGACGAGGAATGATTCCAGCTTCAGCGAGTTTAGCTTGCCTACATCATCTTTATCATCCTCATCAAGGTATGATATCAAAGCAGCTAAACATAGAGACGTAAATAGAGCAGTATCTGCTAAAAAGACAGACATCTCACCTCCCGTATTCTCTCCCGCTCACCAGAGTGATTTCGGGTGATAGAGATAAAGATCCAAATCGTCAGTGTCCTATTCACAAAAAAACTCACCCTCTAAAGAAATGTTGTGGGCTTAGGGCAAAGACTGTCCAAGAACGCAGGGAGATTCTCCAGAAACTTATAATATGCTATAGGTGCTGTGCTTCCTATGACCATTTTGCTAAAAACTGTAAAGTTGCCATTGAGTGCACAGAATGCAGTAGCGACAAACACGTTACAGCTATGCATCCTGCTCCACTTCCAGACAATCAACAGCAGCCATGTGCATTGAACCCTGCTTCAGATCATAGCGGAGAGCCACAAGGCCATGCTCCAGCCATTACAAACATCTCTTCTTCATGTACTGGGGTCTGTGGAGAAGGATCAAGCCACAAATGCTGTGCCAAGGTATGTCTAGTCAAAATATATCCAAAGGATCAACCTGAGAAAGCTACCAGGATGTATGCCATTATAGATGAGCAGAGCAACAGATCCCTGGTTAAGCCTAAATTCTTTAAGATCTTTGGCATAAAGGGACATGCAACCCCATATACTCTAAACACCTGTTCTGGTCGTGTAGAAACCTCCGGCAGAAGGGCCAACGGGTTCATGGTCTCCCATATCAAGGCAAATAAGGGCAAACCCTTGCCAACATTAGTTGAGTGTGACCAAATACCAGACAACAGGGAAGAAATTCCTACTCCAGAAGCTGCATATCACCATCCCCACTTAAGGCACCTGGTTACTCATATTCCTCCAATGGACATGGATGCTGAAATACTAGTCTTGCTGGGAAGAGACATTCTCAGAGTACATAAAATGTACCAGCAGTGCAACAGATCTGACAATGCTCCATACGCACAAAGACTTGATCTAGGCTGGGTAATAGTGGGCGATGTATGCTTAAACAGAATGCAAATGCCATCTGAGATCAATTCCTTCAAGACTCATTTGCTAAGAAATGGGCATGCATCTAACATCAGACAATGCCCTCATCATTATGAAGTAAAAGAGAAGCCTCTTGACATCATCCAGGTATCTGATGTTACTCCCATTTCCTGTGATGACAACTTAGGTAACACAGTGTTTTGTTCTACACGTGATGACAACAGAATAGCCTTGTCAGTTGAAGATAGAGAGTTCATCGCACTAATGGAAAGTGAACTCTATAAAGATGAATCTAACAGCTGTGTTCCACCATTACCTCTTCATGCTACAAGAGTCAGACTTCCAAATAATTGTGAACAAGCCTTATCCAGATTCAACTCACTTCAGCGAACACTAAAGAACAGGCCTGAAATGAAGGAACATTTCATTGCATTTATGAAAAGGATCTTTGACAATGATCACCCTGAGCTAGCTCCACCTCTTCTTGAACATGACGAGTGCTGGTATCTGCCTTTCTTTGGAGTGTATCACCCACGTAAGCCAAAGCAAATCAGGGTAGTGTTTGATTCCAGTGCCAAGCATCAAGGTGTATCCCTGAATGATGTTCTTCTTACTGGTCCTAACCTAACCAACAACCTTGTAAGAGTACTTATGAGGTTCAGAAGAGAGACAGTTGCCATAACTTCTGACATTGAACAAATGTTCCATTGCTTTGTAGTAAGAGAAGACCATAGGAATTTTGTAAGCTTTCTGTGGCACTGTGACAATGAAGTGATTGAATACTGCATGAAGGTACATGTATTCGGAAACAGTCCCTCACCTACTGTAGCAACATATGGTCTATAAAGGACTGCTCTTGATGGTGAAAAAGAGTACAGTGCAGATGCTCGAGACTTCGTTGAGAGAGACTTCTACGTGGATGATGGACTCAAATCCTTACCCATAGGTGAAGAAGCCATAGACCTGTTCCAAAGGAATCAAGGTATGCTTTCTGAGGCCAACCTCAGACTTCATAAGATTGCCTCAAACAGTGGTGCTGTTATGAAAGCCTTCCAGCCTGGTGATCATGCCACAGGATTTAAAGATTTAAATCTGGGAATGGACATGCCTCCTGTTCATAGAAGTCTGGGCTTACTGTGGAACTTATTTAAAGACACCTTTGGCTTTCAAGTCAGCTCTACAGACAAGCCATTCACCAAACATGGTGTCCCGTCAGTGGTGAACAGTCTATACGATCCACTGGGATTCGCAGCTCCCATTACCAAACAAGGTAAATCCTTGTTAAGACAACTAGCAGAGACCATTCAAGATTGGGATGCTCTGCTACCTACAGACAAATATTCAAAGTGGAAGTCCTGGAAACAATCTCTACATGCCTTAGATCAGTGGTTCTCAACTCTGGTCCTCGGGACCCACCAACAGGCCAGATTTTAAGTATTACCTTGGGGAGATGCAGACTAGAACACTGCAATCACTGAGCAGCAAATGATATCACCTGTGATGTATTTCAGTTATCCTGCAAACCTGGCCTGTTAGTGGGTCCCGAGGACTGGAGTTGAGAACCACTGCCTTAGATGGAATTGATATACCACGCTGCTACGCTTCAGCTTCCCTTGCTACAAGTCAGAGAAAATAGATTCATATCTTCTCAGATGCATCCACTGAGGCCATAGCAGCAGTTGCCTACCTCAAGGTAAGGGACTCTCACAATCAAACCCATGTAGGGTTTCTGTTTGGCAAAGCTAAGTTAGTGCCTAAGCCTGAGCACACAATTCCCAGGCTTGAACTTTGTGGGACTGTGCTAGCTGTAGAAATTGCAGATTTTATACTGCGTGAGCTAGACATTAAAATAAATGACATCAAATTCTATACAGACTGCAAAGCTGTTTTGGGCTACATATACAACCACACAAAATGCTTCTATGTCTGTTTCAGCAACCATGTAGAAAGAATCAGAAAATCCTCAAGGCCTGAACAATGGCATCATGTTCCATCAGAGCATAATCCTGCAGATCATGCCACCAGACCAATGTCTGCAAGTGTCTTTGCAAACTCTTCTTGGTTGACAGGACCTGAACTCCCGCTGGATCACACAGAAGAAACTACACCTGAGGTCTTCAGTCTTCTAGATGCTGACATTGATCTAGAGATTTGTTCTGTAGTCAAGACTAGACAAGATCTGAACCCTAACCTCCAAATTGGAGAGCTTGTTCTGTTCAAAGACCAGCAAGCCAAAATAATCAAATGGCCCATGGAACTCATTGTAAAGACCATTCCTAGTGATGATAGTATAGTGAGTAAAGTACAGGTGAAGGTTGCCAGACAAAGAACTGTAAAGACTTTCCTCAGACCCACCACAGAACTTGTTTTACTCTTGCCTTTTGGAGATTGAACTTGCTTACCTGGGTCTGTTGGATTCAGTTTCTACCACAAGAAGAATGTGCCTTGAACTTTAAGTGACACTTCTTAATGCCTTTTTTGATTCTTGTAGCATATACATGCATGTTATTTTTTGTCTTTCAGGTCTTCAAGACAACTGCATTGCAAAACGTTTATTTGCATTGCATAACTACCGTTATGATATAACATAGTGGTATTTAGAATACCAGACAGGGAATGTACTGTTACATGTAATTATCATGCAAACATAATGCTATGCATAGTTATAGTAATGTTTGTATAGGTGGTTATTACACTGCCATCTGGTGGTTGTTTTTAATATTGCACCTTTCCGTTCTGTTTTCTAAGTGTGCCCCTCCCAGCTTCTCAGGCAATTTCCTTTTCCTGGGTCACTCTGTGATGTAACTTCCTCTTCCTGTGTCCTCTCTTGTCTCATGAGGAAGAAGATGGCCACTCATGTTTTAGGCCTCACACAATCTGCTTGCATCCTAGGACACATTACCATGTTTTGACCTGCAGATACCATCTTTCAACCATCTGCCACATTTGTTGTCTGCTATACCTGCTATTCGCAATAAATATACACTTATGTAAGAATTGGTGTCTGGTTAGTTCAAGCTATCTGATAAAGACTGTCCGTGGTGATTACATCTGCTTATACAGGCCAGGCATAGAGGTCTCTACAAGGGATAAGTCACTATTACAACAGTTGGAGTCAGAATACCAGGAGCCCCCGGACCTCTGGCCACATATAGTACTGCATTGACAAGCAGTGCTGTGGAACAAATTATCTGAGTTTCTATTGTTTCCTATGGGGAAACATGTTTTGATATACAAGTGATTTGGATTACAAGCATTCTCCTGGAACAGATTATGCTCATAATCCAAGGTTCCACTGTATTTGCTAAAATCTCTCCTGAGGAGAAAGAACGGGGAACCGCCGATGTAAACACGGCGGTTCCCCGCCCTGTCAGTGGGGCATGAGAGATCTACTGATCCCTGTCACTGGGATCAGTTAGATCTCTCATGCCCATGTTAGCCCAACCCCCCCACAGTAAGAACACACCCAGGGAACACTATTAACCCCTAGCTCTCCCCCTGCAGGTTAACCCCTTCACTGCCAATGACATTTATACAGTAATCAGTGGACATTTAAATTTCTGATCGCTGAATAAATGTCATTGGTCCCAAAAAAGTGTCAAAATGTTCCGACATGTCCCCCCCAATATCGCATTACCGCTAAAAATCGCAGATCGCCGCCATTACTAGTAAAAAATAAAAAAAAATAAAAACCCCAGAAATGAATTCTCATCATCCGTAAACGCGGCCACTTTTGCGCAAACCAATCAATAAATGCCAATTGCAAATTTTTTTATCGCAAATATGAGGAATTATATAAATCGGCCAAAAACGGTGAAAAAAAATGTTTTTTTATATTTTTTTTTTGGATTTGTATTTTAGCAAAAAGTAAGAAATTTGGGTTTTTTTGCAAAATGGTCGCTCTTCTTTTGTTTATAGCGGCGATCAGAAATGACGCAGAGGCGATCAAATACCACCAAAAGAAAGCTCTATTTGTGGGAAAAAAAGGACGCAAATTTTGTTTGGGTACAACGTCGCACGACCGCGCAATTGTCAGTTAAAGCGACGCAGCGCCGAATCGCAAAAAGTGCTCTGGTCCTAAAGCTGCAAAACCTTCCGGGGCTGAAGTGGTTAAAAGAACAGAAAACCGTACCTGGTAAGCCCTAAACCCCCTCCACCTGGAGAGAGAGCGGCTCACCCCTGGTCCCATGAGGCCATGGTGGAAGGAGGTGGACTTTTAAAGATTGACTGCAATGTTTCCTGTGAAAAGGGTGGAGCTGCACTCTCTCCAGGTGCTGTCCTGAAAGACGAGGGGAGAAAATGTACTTATTTACGAGAAAAACTTTTTTTTTTAATAAATAAAAAACGCAGAGGTATCACCAAAAGAAAGCTCTATTTGTGGGAACTAAATAATAAAAAGTTTGTTTGGGTACAGTGTCGCATGACCGCGCAATTGTCATTCAAAATGCGACAGTGCTGAAAGTTGGTCTGGGTGGGAAGTGCCTAGTATTTAAGTGGTTAAATTAAATAAACTGGAAGTCTCCTAAAACATATGGAAAGGACATGCTTCCCTCCATTTTGGAAAGCCCCCTCCTAAGTCCTTAAAGCCCACACATCGCATGGCTAGCAGTGCAGATCAAACTATTAAGGTCCCCTTCACATGTAAACAGTGGTGTGCTGCAGTGCAGCTCCATTGTCCACCTACTGTACTTCTGCATTGAGGTGTCATTGTAAACTAAAGGCACTACAGCACACTGCACAGAGAGTTGTGTGTTAACGTGTGTTGAGCACAGTACAGTACACAGGCAACTTATTCAAACACCATGGATTATAGGCTTCAGGTGATTGAACTCTGCCAAGATTTTGAGGACATGCCCTCTTTGAGGTGCCTACCCTATAACTCTACCTCACTCTGTGAGCTATGCTACAAACCAAATACAAACAAAGGTAGTTTGTTGCTGTATCTGGAAGCTAGGATGTTCAGATCTAGAGTCCCCGATTTTTGGCATATCAGATTGAACACATCTGGTTGAAGAGACCATTCCTCTTGTTTCAAGCGGTGGTGGCTGAGATAATCTACTTGCCAGTTATCTACTCCTGGGATGTGGACCGCAGAAATCACTGGGCAGTAAATTTCTGTCCATGATAGAATCTGTATAATTAGCAAACGTGAAGATGTGCCACCTCTACACCCATATATGTGTACATTCGGATATGGTCGCTGCTCCTAACAGTTGAAAACTACAGATTGACTTAATTAAAAAATGATTAGGGCGCTGACCTATTTAGATGATATCATATATCCACTCGGTTCCTACTTATTCAAAAGTTGTGTATAAATTCAATCAGTGGACCACAAATATGGACCATATGTGAAAAAGTGCCACAACCTATATCATAAAAATTATGTAAATTAACAGTCCATGTATCTAGTATCATATATGGTGACCTTATGGAAAATGAATATATCAAAATAATGTGTTTCAAACAATATGATTCCAACCACCAGTGAAATGTGTATCAATGAAAAAAGTATTAAAAATATTTAAATTTTTTTTTTATATAAATAAAGTCCAAAGTCTCAAATTCGATAGGTGTAAAATTCCAACCACCAGTGCTTGAGGGATTTGATAAACTATTTCAACCCCACAGTGAACCACCGACATACAGTCTCTCGTTATGCGCTCACCAGAATTCTTTAGCCCCCATGGGGCCACACAGCATAGGGAGATCACTCTGTGTCAATACATTCAAAGGGCAAAATTATCCTATTTCTCTGGATGTAATCCCTCTGATACGCACACCACCACAGGATAAAGCATCCTCCTCTGGGGTAGCTCAAATCATAAAACCAAAGAAGCCACAATAGTGTGATACCATTTTTTAATAAAAATAAAATTCCTAAAAACCCAGCAATGGTTATGCTCACATTCAATAAGAAGTTACAAACGGGTGAGATACAAGAGATACCCCCAATGCAGGGTCCCAAACTGCACTCTTAATTTGAGAGAGGCCTTTGTAACTTCTTATTGAATGTGAGCATAACCATTGCTGGGTTTTTAGGAATTGTATTTTTATTAAAAAAATGGTGATTGGAATCATATTGTTTGAAACACATTTTTTTATATATTTTGATATATTAATTTTCCATAATGTCACTATATATGATACTAGATACATGGACTGTTAATTTATATGATTTTTATGATATAGGTTGTGGCACTTTTTCACATATGGTCCATATTTGTGGTTCACTGATTGAATTTATACACGATCTTTGAATATGTAGGAACCGAGTGGATATATTACATCATCTAAATAGGTCAGCGCCCTAATAATTTTTTAATCATGGTAGAATCTGGTTTGTTTCTCTCAAGGCAGACATGCTCCTCATACCCCCGTGATGGTTGATATGTGCCACTGTGGTGGCATTATCTGACTGCACCCAAATTAGGTGTCCTTTTAGATGTGGGGTCCAGTGAAAGGACAGCCTAACACCTCTGAGCTCCAAGATGTTGATGGTGTGTTTGGTCTCTTCTCTTGACCAAATTCCCTGAGCTGTTTTAAACCTGTCAGGGCCTGCATTTGAACCCGGAACCTCTGCTATGTCTAGCGATGTTTCATGTTGCTGGTTCTCCCATGAGCTTCCTGATTTAAGCCATGTCTTTGCACTTCCTGTTTGCCAGATTATTGTGCTCTCTCCTGCCAATATCTAACTTTTGCCTTTCCTGTTGCCGTCCATATCTTTCCTACTACTCGTTACTGGCCCTTGGCTTGTTCCTTAACCATGTTTCAGCATGATCCCAACCTGCAACTACTTGTTACCAACCTTTGGCTTGTTTACTGACTATGCTTCTGTTTGATCCTTACATGCTATATCTGCTACTGGACCCTGGCTAGCTCACTTCCTGGTGGGTCAATCCTGAGGATAGCAACCTGGTAATAACATGTAGCAAAATCCATCTCCACCATCAGAAGTTCTGTTGAACACTGGTTAGTACTTAGACTCCACACCTCAGGTGAGCCTGTGCTATTTGCCAGGGTGACCTGCTTGTACACCAATCCTGCTGGATGGTGGGAGTCCCCCTACTGCTATAGCTACTGGTCCATGTGCCTGACCGTGACAGAATATTTTGTCCCAAACATGAAGGCCGCTATAGCAAATGCTGTGGCTCCTTTTAGGCAGCAAATGGCAGAGCTTCAAGAGTTTGGTGTTACCTACCAAGAAAAATTTTCCAAACTGGAAAGTGTGGTAAAAGGGCAACAGGAGAGAATCCATTCTCTTTAGAGATGCTTGTTAGACTTAAGTTCCCGAGATGATGCTAACGCACATATACCTCTACCACTCAAGTTCAATGGAGACCGCTGCCATTACAGAGGTTTCCTTAATCGATGCCACATTTATTTACAATTGAAACCTGCTGCATTTCCTTCTGAAAAAGGAAGGTAATGTTTGTTATCAACCTTCTGAGTGAGGAAGCTCTAGCTTGGTCCTCCCTATATATAGAACAAAACATCACAACTCTGAATAATTTTGAGACTTTTGTGACTGCGATGAACCAGGTTTTTGACAATCCCAACCACATTGCTACTGCAGAAGCAAAGTCACATAGTTTGCAGCAGGGTAGGTGCTCTGTTGCTGAGTACACAGCTGAATTCAGACATTGCATCACAGATACCACCTGGAACCCAACAACGCAAAACAGTCAGTTCCACCAAGGGCTCTCTCAACAGGTAAAAGATGAGCTTGACAAAGTGGAGACTCCTAATGATCTTGAGGCTTTCATCCAATTATGTATCTAAAATGATCAGAAAGGAGGAAGGAGAGACTGGGAAAGAGAAAAGACTCTCTGAGAACCTGTGTCTATAGCGTGGGGATGCTGGGCATTACACAGGTAATTGTCCCAACAAAGTTAAAAGAACAATTGCTGTGACTGATGTTATAGTGCATAAACAAATAAATTCCATTACCCAGTCTATCTCCCCATTAATCCAGAAAGAAAATAAAGTTACATTTTTACTGTCTCATTTTGTCCTCCCTATCAAACTTATCACTGAGGGCCATGAAATTCCTTGCACTGCTATGCTGGACTCTGAAACCAGGGGGAACTTTATGGACATAGAGTTCGTCCAAAGCAATATTATTCAATCAATAAATAAATTTGTCCCTATTGATATGGAGACTGTTGATGGTTCACCTTTATCATCAGGACTTGTTACCCATGAAAGGGTTCTTCTGGCACTCCAAGTTGAGGCTGGCCATTGTGAGACTATCAGCTTTCAGCTGATTACCTTACCCAAATTTCTTGTCATCCTGGGCACTCCTTGGTTTTCTATTTGCAAATTGGGGAGCACAGACTAAATATTTTGCATCCCCCCCATTGCCAGGAACATTGTAGAGAACCTTGTAAAACAAGTTCTCCACTGATCATAGAATCACGAGTTGATTTGGAAATTACCCAGTCTTATGACAACCTGCCTCCACAACACCATGAGTTCTGGGATGTCTGTGATAAGAAGAATGGCAATCAATTACCGCTTAATCGCCCATATGATTATCCCATTGAGATGCTCCCAGGGACAGAAACACCCTTTGGCCGCCTATTCAGTCTGTCAGAACCTGAATTAAAGGTGCTCAGGTAGTAGTTTGATGAGAACTTAGAGAAGGGCTTTATCAGACACTCAACATCTCCTGCAGGAGCAGCCCTGTTCTTTGTTGAAAAGAAATCCTTCACCTTGTCTCCGTGTATCGATTATAGGGACTTGAATAAAATCGCTATTGAAAACAGTTATCCACTCCATTTGATCCATGAAATGTTGGAAATACTCAAGTTCTACCAAAATCTTTACAAAACTGAACTTACGTAGGGGAATATAACCTTGTCCACATGCATCAGGGAGACGAATGGAAAACCACCTTTAGAACCAGATATGGGCATTTTGAGCCCTTGGTTATGCCTTTTGGCCTCTGCAACACTCCCGCAACTTTCCATCACTTCATCAATAATGTTTTTCAAGGTCTGCCGGACAAGTTTGTGATTGCTTATCTGAATGATATTCTCATCTTTTCCAATAAACCTGGAGGAGCATTGTAAACTTGTTTGTAATGTCTTCAAAAGATTAAGAACGGACTTTACATCAAATTGGAGAAATATGAGTTTGAATGAACCAAGATCCAGTTCTTGGGGTATATTATTTCTCCAGAAGGAGTAAGCATGGATCCAGAGAAGATCAAAGCAGCAGTAGATTGGCCAGCCCCTAGAAACATTAAAGAAATATGATTTGTTGAATTTGCCAACTTCTACAGAAAATTCATAAGAAACTTCTGACAAAGAAAGGGGTGCCCTTTGTGTGGTCATCTGAGGCACAGACTGCTTTTAGTAAGCTAAAGACTATATTTACTTTGGCACAAGTATTGGTACATCCTGATCCGGGACTACCTTTTATCATGGAAGTGGATGCTTCAGACTCTGACAAGTGAGCTATCCTTTCTCAGAGAAGCGGAGTAAAGATACAGCTTTATCCTTGCACTTACTATTTCTCGTTTAATGTCTTCAGCCTAAAGGAATTATGACATTGGGAATAAAGAGTTGTTGGCAATTAAGGAAGCCTTTTCTGAATAGAGGCATCAGCTGGAAGGGGCTAATCATCCTGTAACTGTTCTCACTGATTATAACAATTTGGAATTCATCCTTTCTGCCTAGAGATTGTCTTCTAGATAAGCACATTGGTCTCTATTCTTCTCTAGGTTCAATTTAATCATCTCATATCGACCTGGATCGAGGAATGGTAAGGCAGATGCCCTATGATGGATGTTGTCTGAGCCTCTCCAGGTTGGCGATTCAGAATGTGCAATCCTACCTCAAAAGAACTTCCTAGGGGCCACAATTTCCAAGACATTCTTGAGTCTCCTCAAAGAGGGGTATGAGAATGACCCACTCCTCAATCATCCTCCTAAGGACATTAACCTTGAATTCCAAAACAGCTTTTGAACTCAAGCACATCTTCCTATGTACCGGAATCTGCTCGGGTTGAAGCCTTCAGGTTAGTTCATGACTCTAAACTTGCAGGACATTTTGAGATTTCTAAGCCAGAAGAACTTTTGTTCCATTCTTTTTGGTGGCCTGGTTATAAGAAAGATGTCAAAAGCTATGTAGCCTCGTGTCTGATCTGTGCCCGCAATAAAACTCCCCCAGAGCTTCTACTTTGGGGCTGCTCCAGCCACTTCCTGTTCCATCAAGACCATGGGGGTTAATTGTTATGAACTTTGTGGTCGATTTACCTCCCTCAAAAGAAATGACCACCATCTTGGTAGTTGTCTTACTAAAATGGTTCATTTTATACCAGTTAAGGGGTTACCTTCTGCTGAACAAACTGCAGAGTTAATGGTACGAGGAGTCTTTAAATTACATGGAATTCCTGATGATGTGGTGTCTGAGAGAGGAGTACAGTTTACTTCAAAATTTTGGAAGAGCTTTTGTTCAGCTTTAGGTGTAACAATGAATCTGTCCTCTGCTTTTCATCCCTAGTCTATATGGTCAGACTGAGAGGACAATCAAACATTTGAGCAATACCTTCAATGTTTTGTCAGTTATCTTCAGGATGACTGGGTGGACTACCTTCGTATGGCAGAGTTTGCTTATGACAATTATAAACATAGCTCCACGTCTCTTTTAACTTAAACAACCCATGGGTATTATCCAATTTTTATTCCTGATCTCCCTATCTCAACTCCAATTCTTGCTGTTACCAATAGACTAACTACATTACAGGAGATTTGGGAAAAAATTATTGATACTCTGAAGGAAGCTCAGGACTGTTTCAAGAAGGCTGCTGACAGACTTCGCAGGTCATTTCCTACATTTCATGTGGGTGACAAAGTTTGGTTATCTATCAAAAATTTTAAGGTTCATATTTCATCTGCTAAACTGGGACATTTCCAGATTTCTGCTCAAATCAGCCCGGTTACCTTTCACTTAAAACTTCTAGACAGTATGAAGATTCACCCTGTTTTTCACATTTTACTACTATACTTCCTGTTTGCCAGATTATTGTGCTCTCTCCAGTCAGTATCTCCCTTTTGTCTTTCCTGCTGCCGTCCATATCTTTGCTACCACTCATTACTGACCCTTAGTTTATTCCTCAACCACCCTTCAGCTTGTTCTCAACCTGCACCTACAGTATCTCACAGAAGTGAGTATACCCCTCACATTTTTGTAAATATGTTATTATATCTTTTCATGTGACAACTCTGAAGAAATGACACTTTGCTACAATGTAAAGTAGTGAGTGTACAGCTTGTATAATAGTGCAAATTTGCTGTCCCTTCAAAATAACTCAACACACAGCCATTAATGTCTAAACCGTTGGCAACAAAAGTGAGTACCACCCCTAAGTGATAATGTCCAAATTGGGCCCAAAGTGTCAATATTTTGTGTCTGATATGGAGCGGAACTATGTGAGCTGCATACCTTCCATTAAATTTATATATAAATTAAACCAGCAAGTGCAAAACCTTATTTAAAATAATACATCAAGTGCAATAATACAAACAAAATAATAAAGTGTTTCAGTGCTCATATATGTAAACAATATACAAAAAGTGTCTAGTGCTTCATTCGCGTGCAAAATTCAGTGTCTCAAAACACATTGAAAAAATGTCACTCTAAATGTCCAGTGTTCCAAATAAAGTGAAAGTGCGCGTATATAATCTCTTGATTTTTCTTATTAGGTGGAGCAAACAGTTAAAACCAATTGACATCAAATGAACTTCAGTCTCATCCAACGATGTTCCACCCCCAAGAGATATATATTAGTGTATTGCTGCACACAAGTCCTTCACCAGGTGCAATGGCCGCTCACCTTAATCCCCCTTGGGGATGCGCTTCTCGCTCTAAGTGAGCTAAACTGCTGTCATGAAACTTCGTTCCTCCATATGCAAAGTGAAAAAGATAAAGCCTCTCATGGTGTAATACTTTAAAACAACGTTTTATTAAAAAAGCAATAACTCACAGTTTAAAATCTTGACAATCAGCTTGGTTAACGGTGTCCTCCCAACGCATTGCTTCACGGTCACGTGACTTTATCAAGGGACTAGATACTGGGTGACGCTATCAGCCTTATATATCTATGTGGTTACCATAGGAACCGCTATTTCGGAGATTTTCTCGAAGTCCATTCTATCAATACCACAGCGGCCATTTTCCTATGGTCTGATTGCATACTTCCTAGTAATGATTATCGATCTCATCTAAAAGTGTATAGCAAAGCAACAAGGAAAACTCACAGTTTAAGCGATCTGATGACCGCTGCATTAAGACAATAATTGCACTTTATTTGGAACACTGGACATTTAGAGTGACATTTTTTCAATGTGTTTTGAGACACTGAATTTTGCACGCGAATGGAGCACTAGACACTTTTTGTATATTGTTTACATATATGAGCACTGAAACACTTTATTATTTTGTATGTATTATTGCACTTGATGTATTATTTTAAATAAGGTTTTGCACATGCTGGTTTAATTTATATATTCATTTAATGGAAGGTATGCAGCTCACATAGCGCCGCTCCATATCATATACTTAATTCAGCCACAGGTGCTTGTGACACCTAAGGAGCTGGCAGGTGTGTTGTGGGATTCAAATAGGCTGTATTGGTTTATAATTTTTCTAAACAGTCATATTGAGTAGCACATTGGTCATTTGGGTTTTACATTTATTATCTCATCACACACTACCATTGCAGCAACCATGCAAGTATTTGACTATTTGGATACTAGAGCTATTAATTTACAAGAAGTATTTAGTAAAAATGAGGATAAACCTATAGGAGATATAGAATCTAACTCCAGGAAGATGGGACATTTAATGGAAAAGAAAATGAATTCCTGGTGGACATAGTTACCCATGAAACATACATAAAAGACAAAACTGTTCGTGGAAGATTACGATGGGATGTCCCCATCAACGATGGCCTCACTGATGAAGAATCGGTTGGAGAATGGTTCAAATTTTTTAATGAAAAGGGTTTAGAGTTACTACAGTTTTTAATTAAAACAGCAGAAAATAGCTAAAATAAATGAACATATCACAGAATTAAAAGAACAATTGGATCCGTTTAAAGAAACAGCAGAATTTCAGACTCTATCGAACCAACTTAATAAAGATATGAAACAGAAAGATAATGAGACAGCGGCAAGGAAAAAGAGAAAATTCAATAGAGACACTAAAGATTATCGAGAACAAACAGCCTACAAGTGGCAAAGCAATCTGAATGCACCATCAACCCAAACAACGCCTGAAAAAGAAGTTAGGGTCACATCACCTATTATCAATGTAGGTCATACAATAAACTCTAACTATAGAAATGAGCCACCTAGGACACCGAGGAGTCGTAATCACTCAGCTTCCTATAGAAGAAACCACATTGGAAAAAAACTTTTTTTAAGAAACAACATCCACAGCAACAATCTCATTATCAACAGAATAGAGGTTATGGAAGCCCACTAATGTATCAAGAAAGAAATAGGACAAGCCCCATGCCATACAGACGAGTTCATAGTGACTTCTGTAGGAATTATCACCAAAGTGATAAGTAGATACACTAATCCTCATCACTATAATTATCAAGAGAGAAGACCAATACCAACATACAACAGATATGACATTTTGAGAAGAGAAGAGGAATATATCAGAACACTGAAACATTATCAAGAAGGAAGATCAAGAGAAAATCGAGAATACACGCCACATCGTTTTTTAGGAGACAGACATCCAAGTTCACCAAGAAGAACAAATGGAGAAAACGGATACCCCAGATCACCAAGACAAGAAACAACAAGGAAAAGAGGAAGTCCAGAAAGAGAAGGGGATGCCGAGGAGGGTTCAAGAAACAAAAGAAAACGAGAATAATAGGTAATGGAATTGTTAATTTAAGTGGATTTGATCTGACGCAAGAAGAAATCAAAACTCTAGATAAAGGCCTGAAATTTGCTCCAAAAAAGAACATGAATAAATTTGACACATATGTTGACATCCAGAGATTCACTAGAAAACAAAATATTAATAAATATATGTTATCTAAACCAGGAAAAATAGTACAAGAACTATACAACCAATAGAAAAATATGTACATAGCACTTTAAGGAATAAGTCTCTATTCAACCCATCCCAAAATAATGATGGACACATAGAAGTGTTTAAAAAAATGGAATATTAGGTACTCAACCTGTGTTGATTGCCAAAAGAGCCCCAACAATAGGGGATAAATTAGTACATAGTCAATTCACAAGGAAGATCACAGAAAAACCTAGTTTTGGACTCATCCACCCATTGCCGCAAGGTATGTATCCATGCGGCCCTGTAATATATGTAAACATGTTATAAAAGGAGACACTTTTATGAATTCAATGGGGACACATACGTACTACATAAACTCATTTTTCAATTGTTCCACCAGTTATGTAATTTATCAAGTTATTTGCCCATGTGGTAAAATTTATGTAGGAAAAACGATCAGGGAGTTTAGGAAAAGAATGGGGGAACATATCAGTGATATACTCACTAAGGAGGATAAGTCCCCATTAGCTTTACATTTCAGGGATATGCATGGAGCCTCAGTGACGGGCTTCAGATATGGGGTTATCTATAAATTGGATCTACCGTATAGAAGAGGGGACAAAGACCGTATACTATTACAAAAAGAAGCAAGATGGGTCTTCCTTTTGGACTGTCTCATCCCTAGGGGATTGAATAGTGACATGTCCCTCCAATGCTTTCTATAAAGGTTCATCTCTCCCTCCCCCAGGCGCTACTTCCAAAGGAGATTAATTGAAGAATGAAATGGTAACAGGATGTTCAAGGCCAAGCAAATTAGATAGGATGAATGGATTGTGGCTATGCCTTGCAGAAATTAATATATCCAGGGAAGGAGAGTTATATATAGGGGTCAAATATGCACAGCAGGATGGGCAGCAATGAAAGACAATCTTCATAAACATCCACCCTCTCCCTGAAACCCCGTTTAGGACATTGGTTAGTGGTGAATGCATAGATTGGATAACATTGGTAGCACGTGGTTATGTAACAAACACTGCAGATCACCTGAGACAGGTGTGGGTGTCTCCCCGGGTCTATTTAAATAGGAAGGACCCCATTGGCTAACCAAGCCCTGAGGAAGTTCGACAGAACTAAACATGTAGGCTAGCAGTCGGGAGCCAGCCCCCCCTTCTCCCTCTGCAAGCCACCTGCCCGCTTGCCCTGGTCCCTTGGCAACTACCAACATCATCATTGCACATCCTCAAATCCTGTCTGCTGGGGATGGCTGGCTACACCAAGCCTTGGATGGACAACATTGAATGATCTATCCATTCAACCACCTCCACGGATCCTTGCAGTCAGGAGGATCCACATAGGTGCTGGATTCAACTTTAACCACATCTAACAGCGAGAGATTGTGCAGTCTATGATAAAGCATTCCATCGCATGGTCTGTGTCACAGGTACATCTTGGAAAAGCCCAGCCCGATACAGCTACTTGGCTCATCCCAGCTTCAACGGATTAGGTCATCACTAAGCGAACATTGCGAGTGGAAGATTCAGGTGAATTGTGCTCCACGATCTTCCAGTGTATGGCCACCCTCCAACATGATAAGGTGGGACATGGAATTTTGAGCTGACCATTGGACACATACAGAGTACCGCTTGCACAGACCAGCAGCAGCTGCATGAGCCTTCAAACGGCGGAAGATTCTACACCCCACCAGTGAGGTTGTCTTCAGATTATACAGCACCCCCCCCCGGGTAGAGACCAATCACCCAACAGGGGACGGTCTCCCCGCAAATTGTGGGGATGCATGAATATATGCCCCACAGGACATTTTCAGCACCTACGGCAATAGGGGATAGAAGTTTTGGAGAGGATCTATTTTCCCCCTGCTTCCAGATATAACCCCGGTGACCACAGGAGTGTGACACCATCGGATATACTACATTTTCCACTTTGACAGTGATCAAGGACCCAGGTGGACATTGGGTCCCTAAGGAGAGTTTTTCACTTCATCTTTATTCCGAGATCCAGCCAAGGAAAACGGGTAGAGACCTCCCAGGAATTCAGGTCCCCCCAATAGTACCTTCAAGGGATACTGCCAAGGAATGTGTATCCTGCAACTTCAAACTGTGAGTTACACCACACAATGACTCGGGGCTCATATTAACACAGTACTTTTGCCTTGGGAGTGCTGCACACCAGGGGTTAGGGACATGGCGGGTAGGGGGGAGCAGGTGGAATACCATCACTGGCATTGAGGAGTAAGGGAGTTGGATATAGGGGGAGGTCTCCCACGGGGGTTCCCTTAATCCCCTACCAAGGGGGGAGGACCTCGGTGGGATACACAGGCGGCACAGCTCCTCGCGGGTTCCCAGAGGGGGTCCATTAGAGGGGTACGGGGTAGAAGGGGAGGGAACTAGGGTCTGGGCACATAGCACATGGGGAGGTAAGGTCAAGAAATGTCATGTCATGAATATTTTTAATCAATAAATTTATACAGATGACTTGAATAGGAGGAGCAGTTTGCTTTTTTGTTTTGATTTGGTAAATATATTTTCTATAACTGCACCCCCCCCCCTTATTATAGGGCAAGCGCTGTGTACAAAAATTGGTAAGACTCCCAGGTGCTTGTTTTTTGGTTTGTTTAAAAAAATGGTGACTTATGATCTGATGAAATTGCATATTCAGAAAGTATGGAATCCCAAAGACATCAGGGATGGAATAAGGCAATTGGAAGAAAATAAAAATATTATAGTAAGACCCGCTGATAAAGGGGGGGGGGGGCATTGTAGTTTTATCGAAGGAATTCTATCAGGAGGAGATGAAGAAACAACTGGGTGATCAAGATACATATCAGAAACTATTAAGTAATCCAACAAGAATTTATAAAAGGGATCTAGACAAATTAATTAAAAGAAGAAAAGAAAAAGACCTCCTGAATAAAAAAAGAGGCCAACTATTTAATACCCAATACATGTCGTATTCCTGTGATATATATATACTCCCAAAAATACATAAAAATAGAGGAAAAACCACCTGGGAGACCAATTGTTAATGGCATAAACTCAGTAAGTGCAAGATTGGGAGAGTATATAGATTGTTTTTTACAGCCTGTAGTGCAACAGACCAATCTTTTATTTGAAGGATACTAAGCATCTCATACAATTGTTGGAAGATATTTAAATAGGCTCAGGAAATATAATTTTGTACTTTGTATAGGAACATCAGCCACCAAGATGAGTTGCAAGCCATGAAATGGGCATTAAGAAAATAAAGCGACCTCAAATGTAGACAAAGAAGATTTCTAGTAGACTGTTTGGGATATAGTCTGGATCACAGTTATTTCTGGTACAACCATGTTTATTATAAACAGATCAAAGGAGTGGCTATGGGGGCAAAATATGCCCCCCCAGTGTTGCTAATTAGCATATGGCCGAATGGGAGGAAGAAGCCATTTATAAGAATAAACCTGATCAACTGTTGATATATAAAAGATTAATTGATGACATCTTTCTAATTTGGGTAGGAGATAAAGAAAGCCTGTTATGCTTTGGAAATAATCTTAATTCTAATAAGAAGAATATAAATGTATCCTGGAAAATAGAGGAAAAGAGAATTCATTTTTTAGATTTGGAAATCTGGCATGAAGGCGGTACTTTAAAAACAAAAACACATTTTAAAAGTGTGGATAAGAACAGCTACCTACCTATAGACAGCTGTCACCATAGATCTTGGTTAATGAATATCCCAAAAGGTCAATTCACTTGTTTAAGAAGAAATTGCACAGAAGAAAAAGATTTTATGGAGCAAGCCAAAATGTTAGAAAACCGGTTTGTGGAGAAAGGCTACAAGAGGTCTTTTTTACAACAAAAAATTCATGAAGTTAGAAGTTTGGATAGGAATAGCCTATTGCAGGATAAAGAGAGAAAAGACAAGAACGATGTAGAGATCCCATTGATTTTGGATTACAACATCCAGTACAAAAAAATTGAGAGTATTATCCGGAAACATTGGAACATCTTGACCACAGATTGACATCTAACACAAGTCCTCCCCATGATACCTAAATTCATCTATAGGAGAGCACCAACTTTGAGAACGAGTAGCTAAAAACGTACTTGATTCCCCAAAAAAACCCTTACACTTTTTTTGAAGGTAAGGGTTTCTATCCTTGCAAAAAGTGATTTGCTTGCCGGCACACTGACAATAATAAAAAGAAAAAAAGATGAATTTGTTTCAACATCCACCGGAAAAAAATATAACATTAAGGAATTTATCTCCTGTAAGACTGAGGGAGTTGTTTACATCCTGGAATGTCCGTGTTATCAACAATATATAGGTAGAACTAAAAGGCCCACCTGGAAACGTTTGAGGGAACATGTCCAAAACATACAGAAAGGATATCCTAAACATGGCATATCTAAACATTATGCTGAATGCCATAATAAAGATCCATCTTCACTTAAATTTTGGGGTTTAGAGAAGTTTAAACCACATTGGAGAGGAAGTGACAAAATCATATCACTTAGTAAGACAGAATCCCAATGGATATTTGAAATGCAAACCCTAACCCCTTTAGGCCACAACATTGAATTTGATTTAAATTGTTTTATTTCAGATTTTTAGGTATTAGATCTATTCACATGTATTTTTCATTTGATTATATTTACTTGATTCATTTCATTTCTACTTTTATTCATTCATTTTCCTATTTTTCCTAATTTTTTTAATTTTATTTTATTTTTTCACATTATTTTTTAGTTTTTTTTTATTTTAATTTTATTTTATTTTCATTTTATTTTTATTTCCATTTTTTTTTCCATTATTGTGTCCTAACAGGTATTATCAATTGGTGATAGTTTCCCCTTAAGAGTTATATGAAAAGCTTTATTATGTTACACTCTTATTTCATGATATATTGATGTATGATTTATTTTGAGCATATGGAACAATACATATGGGTGAGAACATGAAAAGAACTTTCAATTATTGTCTTAATGCAGCGGTCATCAGATCGCTTAAACTGTGGGTTTTTCTTGTTGCTTTGCCACACACTTTTAGATGAGATTGATAATCATTACTAGGAAGTATCCAATAGACCACAGGAAAATGGCCGCTGTGGTATTGATAGAATGGACTTCGAGAAAATGTCCGAAATAGTGGTTCCTATGGTAACCACATAGATATATAAGGCTGATAGCGTCACCCAATACGCGCACTTTGCACTTTATTTGGAACACTGGACATTTAGAGTGACATTTTTTCAATGTGTTTTGAGACACTGAATTTTGCACGCGAATGAAGCACTAGACACTTTTTGTATATTGTTTACATATATGAGCACTGAAATACTTTATTATTTTGTATGTATTATTGCACTTGATGTATTATTTTAAATAAGGTTTTGCACGTGCTGGTTTAATTTATATATACATTTAATGGAAGGTATGCAGCTCACATAGCGCCGCTCCATATCATATACTTAATTCAGCCACAGGTGCTTGTGACACCTAAGGAGCTGGCAGCTGTGTTGTGGGATTCAAATAGGCTGTATTGGTTTATCATTTTTTCCATTATTCTAAACAGTCATATTGAGTAGCGCATTGGTCATTTAGGTTTTACAATATTTTATGTCACCACTATTATTTTCCAGCGCTGCCTTAACCCTCTTGGGCATGGAGTTCACCAGAGCTTCACATGTAGCCACTAGAGTCCTCTTCCACTCCTCCATGATGACATAACAGAGCTGGTGGATGTTAGAGACCTTGCGCTCCTCCACCTTCCATTTGAGGATGCCCCACAGATGCTCAATAGGGTTTAGGTCTGGAGACATGCTTGACCAGTCATTCACCTTTACACTCAGCTTCTTAACAAGGCAGTGGTCGTCTTGTAGCTGTGTTTGAGGTCATTATCATGTTGGAATATTGCCCTGCAGCCTGGTCTCTGAAGCGAGGGGATCATGCTCTCTTCAGTATGTCACAGTACATGTTGGCATTCATGGTTCCCTCAATGAACTGTAGCTCCCCAGTGCCAGCAGCATTCGTGCTGCCCCAGACCATGACACTCCCACCACCGTGCTTGACTGTAAGATACACTTGTTTTGTACTCCTCACCTGGTTGCCGCCACACATGCTTGACACCATCTGAACCGAATACGTTTATCTTGGTCTCATCAGACCACAGGACACGGTTCCAGTAATACATGTCCTTAGTTTCACATCCGTGCATGGAATGTATAAAGGTTAGAGTGTCACACCACACCATAAACACACCGCTCTTACCAGAGAACGTGTGACCCCCTGATAAGAGCGGTCAAACACGTTTGATTAACAGATGGATCAGGCAGGATTTAAAAGAAGTCTGCTTCTCCCCTCACAAGGCAATGAAAACTCCAACTGTCCCCACAGCACGTCTGACTGCTCCACTGAAGAATTGGTAAACAAGGGTGTGTCTGGCCCACAACACTCCAGTAAAGGCAGAGATCGCTGATACCTGCACCCAGAGGGAGCTGACAGATAGAGCCAAGTCTAAGCCTGACTGCAGGAAGCTTAAGATGTCCTAGACTGAGGGAGAATCACATGTATTGGTTCGGAAGGACATATGGGCTGTGAACTTGGCCCATATCTGCTTGTAAACTCAGTTGGTACTTCTTCTCCTTGCACTCAGGAGTGTGGGAATAGCTTTTTCTGGGCACACTAGTGCCTCCAACCTTTCCCTTTCAAGAACCAAGCCTTCAGGCGCAGATGGACCAGGCATGGATGTAGGGTCGTGCCCTGAGACAGCAGGTCCGGTCTCAGCGGCAGTGGAATTGGATCCCGATAGCTGAGAAGCGTCAGGAGGGGAAACCAAGGCCTGTTGGGCCAGTAAGGAATTATAGCTATCACCTCCATTTCTTTTGCTCTGAGTCTCCACAGGAACTGGAGGTCAATAGGGATTGGAAGAAAGGCGCCTTGCAGAACCTCCATTGCACGGTGAGGGCATCTATCCCGTAGGCCTAAGCGTCCCAGAACCTTGTACTGTATAGTATTTCACTAGTTTGTTGTTGCATAGGGAGGTATAGAGCTCGACTTCTGAAGAGACCCCCAAGTTCAGGATCCATCTGAACACCTCCTCATGGAGAGACCACTCGTTGTCCAGACGGACTCGAGAGAAGAGGTCTGTCTGGATATTCTCTATTCTCGGTACATGTGTTGCCGTTATGTTGGCCAAGTTTTTCTGTGCCCAGGACATAATCGGCTCTACCTCCTGAAACAGGGACAGGCTTTGAGTTCCCCCTTGTCTCCTTCTGTAGGCAACTGCCGTTGTGTTGTCTAATCCAAGTAATACGGAGGATCCTGTAACATATGGCCAAAGGCCTGCAGTGCCTGAAATGCTGCCCATAGCTCTAATATGTTTGAGACTATCCCCCCGAGAGGAAAAATCCCAGGTGCCCTGTGCCACCTCCATTAGGCAGTGTGTGCCCCAGCCCCTGTTGCTGGCATCTGATGTTATTGTGACCCATGTGATGGGGAGAATGGAGTGACAGTTTCATAGGTTCTTACGATGAGGGAACTCTTTCATGGTCGGTGTAATGTAAATGCACTGGTCCTTGCTGCCTGACCGCCACTGTTGAAGAAACCCTTTCTGGAAGGGCCGCATCCTCCATTGCGCCCACTTCACCATGGGGATCGTGGACACCGTGGTACCGATGACCCTCAGACACTGGAGGGCATTCAGGAGAGAAGACGAGAGAGCTAGACGAATCCTGTCTCAGACTATCGCAATCTTCTCCAAGGGTAAGGAGATGGTACCCCTTACTGTATCAAAGCAAGCTCCAAGGAATATGAGGGACTGTAAAGGCTCCAGTTGACTCTTCTCTATATTCAAGAGCCACCCGAATTCTTGGAGGATGGTGATGACCTGGCCCCTGTGCTCTATCAACTGAGATCTGTCTTGGGCCAATAGGAGGAGATTGTCTAAGTAATGGTGGAGACAAATCCCCCTGGACCTCAACAGGGACCAGAAGGCACTACAGCCAATAAGACCTTTGAGAAGACATGTGGAGAGGTCAACAGCCGAAGGGAAGGCAGGTGAGTTGTAAGTGATGCTGCCCTATGGCGAACCAGAGGAAGGGGGGATTTCCTGAGGGAGGGGGGTTATCCTGAGGGGAGATTTCCTGAGGGACAGGGGTCTGCCCTGATGGAGGGGGATTACC
>BLSH010258249.1:501234-518282 GCA_018402905.1 Glandirana rugosa | reverse complement strand
AGTGAAGGGGTTAACCAGCAGGGGGCAGTGAAGGGGTTAATAAATGTTCCCTGGGTGTGTTCTAACTGTGGGGGGGCAGGGCTGGCCGGGACATGACAGATCTCACTGATCCCAGTGACAGGGATCAGTAGATCTGGCATGTCCCCTGTCACAGAACGGGGAACCGCCGTGTTTACAACGGCGGTTCCCCGTTCTGAGGCTCCTAAAGGTGATCGGCGGGTCCGGGCGGACATCGAGTCCGCCCGACCCGCGGGCACGCTCGCGCAGCGTGCGGCGCGCACGCGCGCGCGCCGCCGCTGCCGCCAGGGGGCGCGCGGGAGCATGCGCAGTGGAGGACGTCCATGGACGTCCTCCGGGCATTTCAGATCCGCGCTGGAGCCGTACTTTGGCTATAGCGCGGATCTGAAATGGTTAAAGAAAAAAGAACGAAACAAAAAAACAAACATGTTATACTTACCTGCTCTATGCTGTTTCTTTTGCGCGGAACAGCCCAGATCCTCCTCTTCTCGGGCCCCTTATCTGTGCTCCTGGCCCCTCCCTCCTGTTGAGTGCCCCCACTGCAAGCAGCTTGCTATGAGGGCAGCTGAGCCACAGCTCCCTGTGTCCATTCATACACTGAGCCATGGTTTGGTCCCGCCCCCTCTCCTGATTGGCTAACTGACTTTGACAGCAGTGGGAGCCAATGGCGCCACTGCTGTCTCAGCCAAACAGGAGGGGGAGTGCCGCTCGGCCAAGGCACTATTGTACGTTGCTGGACAGAGATGGGGCTCAGGTAAGTATTAGGGGGGCTGCCTCACACAGAAGGTTTTTTTATCTTCATGCATAAATGCATGAAGATAAAAAAAGCTTCTGCCTTTACAACCACTTTAAGCCCTTGTTCACATTGAATGTGGCTGTGAAATTGTGTGACTTCATCTGAAATTGCACAATTTTAAAGCCGCATGTCAGTGTGCCTTTGAAGACATCTTTGCACAAATGTCTATGAAAGTCGCACCTGAAATCACTAAAAGTAGTGCAGGAACCACTTTTTCGGATTGATGTGGCACCGCAAAGTCGGCATTGCATAAATTTGACAAGTGCCATCGCTGACAATAGGGTGCGACTTGACTTGTCAGTGCCATTTGACCTGTCAAGTCGCTGCAATGTAAACGAGGGCTAAACCATGGAGCCAAGATGCCTCTTTCAGGAGCAAATCTTGTCCCCAAAGCTTGTTCATTTTCATGATTTTAATTGTTAGGGCATGGCAGAGAATTGAGAGTTCATTTATTATGTTTGTGCCTGTTTGGTACCATGAAGAGTAATAGAAAATGTTTAAAGTGATACTAAACACACAATGTTTAATTTGCATAGCCCCTTCTATTTCTGTATATGGACGATGGTACTGCAATTTATTTTAATTTAGGAAAAAGCTACTATGCCCCACCCCCCCCCCCCCTTCTTTTTTTTTTTTATTGATCTACAGCCGTCACAAGACCCAGATCTCCCCCAGCCTGTCTGTAGGTAAACATTAGAAAGCTCCTCCTGCTTGTCCTCTGCCGCTGGTCACATGTTCAAAGTAAAGGAACAGCCTTTGGAATACAGAGTAAAAATAATCAACGGTTTTAAATAGGCATACCAATAAAATAATAAAAAAAAAAAAAAATATATATATATATATATATATATATATATATCAAATCTTTATTATTTTGTGGAAATAACATGGTGTGGGAGGGCTTCTGCCAGTCACATGCTGTGTCATGCCCCTCCTGTGACTTGAAGAGGAAGGTGAAGCCTCTGTTAATCTACATGTGATATCCCACCCCCATTGTGTTTAGCTGGTTAGTGGGCATGGAGGAGGAGGGAGGGAGTGGGCTGTCATTTACCACTGTGTATATACCTATATTTGACACTCTACTGTAGTCACATGGGCTGCGCAGACGTGATGGGGAAGAAATGTTCAGCATAGAAACTCACTGAAAACTGAGCATGTGCAGAGTTACCACCACAGCTGCAAAATCCCTAGCTGAATTGGGGACATAGATAGAAGGGGAGATAGAGAGCAGCAGGAACAACCAGATTTTTGCAGAATACAGAAAAATATCAGTGACTATGAACAGCATGTAATACATCTTTTATTGTTGGCTTTTTTTTTTTTTTTATGTGTGGTTTTAATGACACTGTAAATACCCTTTTAACTGGACAAGAGTAATGTCTGAACCATTTCCTTTATCTCCAAGTAGTGAGATGCAAGTAGACCCATGGCTAGATGTGGTTGTGGACCCAAGTGAGATCTCACGAAGTGTTACTTCTCTTAGACCCCTTTAACACTGAGGAGTTTTTCAGGCGCTGCTGTGCTAAAGAGCGACTGTACAGTGCCTGAAACCCATACATCCCCACCCCCCATTTTCCCTGTTGTGACAGCCTGAGTGCTTTCACACTGGGGCGGTACGCTTGCAAGACGAGCAGAAAAGTCCTGCAAGCAGCATCTTCCACCGCCCCCTCCATTGTAATCAATGGACGGCGATCCGTTGGGGGGGTTTAAAAGTGCTCCGCTCCAAACTGCATAGCAGCGTTGCTATAATATTGGTAAATGTGACGCTAATTAGCGCCGCTTTACTACTACCGCCCCTCCCCACCGCAGTGTGAAAAGGGGTCTTATTGTTCATAAGTTTTCAATAATCTGATCATCATGTTACGAGTTGTTCTCCGAGATATTCATGAGAATAATACCTGAAATGAAATTGGTTTCATTACTTTGAAAGGAGTGCTGACAAGGAAAAAAAAAAATGAAGGCTGAGTTCACACTGCCGTACGGAGCGTCTCACAGCAGGGGTCCGGTGAGTCCACTGCTTCAAGTCCGATTTCAGTCTGAGTTTTTGGCTGGATTTGGACCTGACACCAGAAGACGCACCGGTGCTGCTCTGGAGATGTGTGAATCGGCTCCATAGAAAGCTGGTCACAATCTCCTGCTATGCGAATTGGATGTGGACAAACGTGAACCCAGCCTGAGAATTTACAACCCTGCTAAGGAGTACTAGCCTAAAATGAGTCCGTAAGATAAAATACAATGGCCACAAAGGTGTCCCTGCAAAAATAATATATACTAATGCATGTATGTGTCTCCCATTGCCACCGAATGCTGCCCCCTTGAAGATGAATCTTCCTGTGATGTGTGTTGAGAAACTGAAACTCCTGGGAATGCCAGTCTTCCGATTAACATCAAGGCCAGCCATAGACTGAGCATTTTTTATTTTTTTTTCCGTTGTACAAAAGAAATTTACTCTATTCCCCCCCCCCCCCCATTAACACAGACCATGTTAACAGGAGAATCATTCCTGCGAAGCGGTCCCTAGTGGGAGAGCACACAGTAATAGATTATAATCTCATGTCAAACCCGGCAGGCTGGTTGTACCCAGGTTGACCAATCAACTTGGGTACATTCAGCCTGCCCATATTTGGTTCGAATCTCTGTAAGTTCCTGCTGAACCAGCTGAGATTCAAACTGTCTATGGCCGGCTTGATGGCCCTTCTCACCGTAGGCAACAATGGGAAGGAGCTGCAAGAAGTGAAAAAAGGTTCAAATGCTTATTACATATGGAGGTCTGGCAGTGTGAGTGTGCTCCTAATATAATGCCATTCAAATGTTTATCTCTAGTATCCATCTCAGTAGGTATTGGTGAAGATTGAACCATCAGAGCAGCAGATGGGAGGAAGCTGCATCATCTTTGTCTTAGCATGGCCTCCCTGGGAGTTCAGAGACGAGCTATAAACAAAAGGTTTCAGCTCATTATCTTCACAATGAGACCAGGAAGTGAGCTTATCAAAGCTGCCCCCTGTCTTTGTGGTGTGAACCATTAGATATCTAGGCCCAGATCTATGCATCATTTAACACATTAAAGAGCAATGTCATTTAGCATTTTGTCTAGTCTAATTTTGTTGCGCTACAATGTAAAGTAGTGAGTGTACAGCTTGTATAACAGTGTAAATTTGCTGTCCCCTCAAAATAACTCAATACACAGCCATTAATGTCTAAACACCTGGTAACAAAAGTGAGTACACCCCTAAGTGAAAATGTCCAAATTTGGCCCAAAGTGTCAATATTTTGTGTGGTCACCATTATTTTCCAGCACTGCCTTAACCCTCTTGGGCATGAAGTTCACCAGAGCTTCAGAGGTTGCCACTGGAGTCCCCTTCCACTCCTCCATGACGACATCACGGAACTGGTGGATGTTAGAGACCTTGCACTCCTCCATCTTCCATATGAGGATGCCCCACAGCTGCTCAATAGGGTTTAGGTCTGGAGCCATGCTTGGCCAGTCCATCACCTTTACCCTCAGCTTCCTTAGCAAGGCAGTGGTCATCTTGAAGGTGTGGTTGGGGTCATTATCATGTTGGAATACTGCCCTGCGGCCCAGTCTCTGAAGGGAGGGGATCATGCCCTGCTTCAGTCGGTCACAGTACATGTTGCCATTCATGGTTCCCTCAATGAACTGTAGCTCCCCAGGCTGGCAGCACTCATGCAGCCCCAGACCATGACACTCCCACCACCATGCTTGACTGTAGACAAGACACACTTGTCTTTGTACTCCTCACCTGGTTGCCGCCACACACTTGACACCATCTGAACCAAATTTATCTTGGTCTCATATCAGACCGCAGGACATGGTTCCAGTAATCCATATGCTTAGTCTGCCTGTCTTCAGCAAACTGCAGGCTTTCTTGTGCATCATCTTTAGAAGAGGATTCCTCCTGGGACGACAGCCATGCAGACCAATGTGATGCAGTGTGCGGTGTATGGTCTGAGCATTGACAGGTTGGCGCCCCCCCCCCCCCCCCAACCTCTGCAGCAATGCTGGTAGCACTCATATGCCTATTTCTCAAAGTCAACCTCTGGATATGACGCTGAGCACATGCACTCAACTTCTTTGACCGACCATTGCGGGGCCTGTTCTGAGTGGAACCTGTCCTGTTACACCGCTATATGGTCTTTGCCACCGTGCTGCAGCTCAGTTTCAGGGTCTTGGCAATCTTCTTATAGCCTAGGCCATCTTTATGTAGAACAACAATTCTTTTTTTGTTCAGATCCTCAGAGTTCTTTGCCATGAGGTGCCATGTTGAACTTCCAGTGACCAGTATGTGAGACTGATCACACCAAATTTAACACACCTGCTCCCTATTCACACCTGAGACCTTGTAACACTAACGAGTCACATGACACCGGAGAGGGAAAATGACAAATTGGGCCCAATTTGTACATACTCACTTTTGTTGCCAGCGGTTTAGACATTAATGGCTGTGTTGAGTTATTTTGAGGGGATAGCAAATTTACACTGTTATACAAGCTGTACACTCACTACTTTACATTGTAGCAAAGTGTCATTTCTTCAGCGTCACACGAAATATATAGATATAATAAAGTATTTACAAAATGTGAAGGGTGTACTCATTTTACAAGTGTAGGGGTGTGTGTGTATATGTGTGTATATGTATGTGTGTGTGTGTGTATGTATATATATGTACTAAAGGCGTTTGGGTGTAAAACACAACTTAAATGCATATACAGTGCGTGAAGTGTTTGTCTGACCGGCAACACAAATAGTTTTGGGATTTACTCATCCCTCCTACACTGCATAACTTGAAAGAGAATGCCACTGGTTTCCTGCTTTAACTGTACAGCTTGCGGTGCTCATTGGGCTGTGAATAGGCAGTGCAGTGATGCTGATTCATTGTCCAAATGAGCAGGCAGGTGACACGGGAACCTGGAAACTATATGAAGAAATAGTGTCACATGTGGCTGTGTATTCAAGCTGCATGTTTTAGTCACCAAACAGGCTGAACAGAATGACACTTTATAGGTATCTGTTCAACTGTGTTTATTGCTTTTTTTTTAATATGTATGCAGAGCGGTCTATCTCAAGACTTAAGGTGCTCAATGTGAAAATAAGAAAGTTGGGCTTTAGGGCCGGTTCACACTGCTCCAATCTCATATAGTGAACCGTGCAATCTATGGGATATGATGTGGTGGTATCCTCATCCCAGTGTTCGATACAAAAATGGATTTTCCCCCAATATAAGGGACTTTAAATAGGTCACCAACCACATAAACTTATATAAAATATATTTATTTCACGTATAAATTAAATCAATAATTTTTATATGAAAAAAGGTAAATTATAAATACAGTAAGTTACAGTTGTCACTGCACCAATGTTGCCTTGTTGGTAAGTTGCTCACAAGATCATAACTGAGAGTCCGTTGTCCGCAAGATGGAATGCGGTAACCTTCCGCGTTGGAATGCGGTTACCCAACACATGCGTTACGGAGCATAAAGAAAAAAGCCCTTCATTGGGTGGCTGCACAACGGGTTGAGGCAGATGACTGTATATTATAATGAAAAGTCCTTTTCTTGAAAAAGTTGGTATCAGAAAACTCCCCACTTCAGGTGGGGGAATGGCCTAAAATTCACGACGTTTTAAGTCGGGTGGACAGATCGACCGTTCACAGTTCTTTAAGAAGAGAGTATATGAGTAGTTGTTTTTCAAGAGGGGTAAAACACCGGATCGGGAGAAACCTATGAGTATATGTATATATATTCCCCTATATTCTTTTTGCTTCTAATCCTAGGGTGTGGCCGACCGAGGGATCTACCTACGCTCCCCTCTGGGTGTCTCCCCTGTCAGCCCCTGGATTCTGAGTTGTAATTAGGTCTTCTTATCTGTCCCCACTTCAGTGATGTCTGCCTGCTCCGATCTCAGAGATCGTATATGATTCGCACCGCACTGCAGTGTGAGTCGCATACAGTCTTTGTGCGATGCAAATTCAGCCATAAAGATTGTATGGCAGAAATTGCATCACAATCGGAGAAAACTCACACAGCACTTTTTTTTTTTTTCCAGTGTCAGAATCGGATCGCATGGTGGTTCACCCTATGCGATCTGATTCCTGTGCGAGTTTGCCGTTCGTACTGCGATATGCTAACTGTTTTGGGGCTGTCATTAGCTTTCTATTGACACTCCCCACAGTTCACACAGGGAGACAATCGATACCGGAACCCGCAGTGGATTTGCAGGGTTTCTGCATCGCTGCAGTGTGAACTGGCCCTTTAGCCCTGGTTCACATTAGTGTGATGCTGGAACCGGTGCGATTATAGAGCTGGTTCCTGCATCGCGTCACTCCCACAGGAAGTTCATACTGCCTTCTGGGAACCGCTGCAGGTGTGATTACAAAGTTAATGACACTCCCAGTTTTGTTCACAGATTGCAGTGTGAACTCGCACATGAATCGGATCGCATGGGTGAGGACACATGCGATCCGATTCCAGTGCAGGAGAAAGACTCCTGCACTTTTTTATTTTTGTACGAATCTAATGCGAGTTCAGCCATACATCTGTATGGCTGAACTCGCATTGCTCAGAGACCGCATGTGATCGGCACCTGCGGTGCGGGTGCCGATCACATGCGATCTCTAAGATCACAGTAGTCTGAACCCGGGCTCCACCAGCTGACTGTTTATCTTGGAGACCTGCTCTCCTTGTTTTAGATTTATATTGAGGAGAATCCATGTGAGCAGAAACAATCCATAGAAGGGGGGGGGGGGGGGGCTTGTTGAGTGTCTAAAACCTGAAAGCCAAGGGCTTACTGTCACCATCATGCTCTGTTACATAAAGTTGTTTTTAAGTGGTGCATGTGCTCACAATTCCCTTTAAGCCTTGTTTACTTTGGTTGCCAGTGGAGGTGGTAAAAACAAGCAGTTGATCTGCATGTTTGCTGCAGTGACTTACAGATGACTTAGGCGTCATTCACACTAGTGCGGTTCTCTGCATCTGAAATCGCACAACAATGGAAATTGCATTGTTTTCACTAGTACCCATTCACATCAGCGCAGCATGTTTTTGCAAACTGCGCATGTGATACTATGTGGTTGCAAGACAGGTTTTTGGCTCCTTAGACTTCAATGGAAATGCACCAAATGTGTAAAATGCCTGTACGTGTGGTTTAGGATGTAACCTGCTACAGTCTACCCTCCATGCTCCGCTGTACCACTGGGTATTCATCATCCACAGGAAGCTGTGAATGAAAAATGGCAAGTTATGCCACTGCGTCTAACGGCTTGTAGTTTTCGGGGGACCACAAGCTTGCTGAATAGTCTATTCCGACTCCCTACATCTCTGTAACACCCCATCCTGAGGTGCAGGCAACAGATAGAGGTGCACTGAATGGAAATTTTGGTGCCAAAAGTGAAAATGTGAATGCACTTGGCTGAAAACTGAAAATTACAGTAAAAAAAGTGTGTGTGTATATAATATGTGTTCAACTTTTTAATTGAGACCATAAGGCCCCTTTCACACTAGCGGATCGTTCGGGTCCGCCTGTCTGTTTTTCAGGTGGACCCGAACGGACGCTCCATTGCTCTCTATGGAGCGACGGGTGTCAGCAGTGACATGTCTGCTGACAACTGATTCGCTCCGATCTGCCAAAAGCAGACGGATGGAAACCCTATTTTCCATCCGTCTATCGGATTGGATGAACACGGACAGACGGTCCGTGTTCATCTGATTCTCCATAGAGGAGAATGGAGCTGTGACAGGACAGTCTCTGCACTGAGTGCAGAGACTGTCCTGTTATCCGCCGGCTCAGCGGGGATCAACGGATGGATCCGCTCGTGTGAAAGGACCTTAAATTTAAATTTTTATTTTATATATTAATATAATAAATTGATATATTGTTGGCCATTATCGGCACATTTAGTGCAAGAACAGCTCAAGAAAAATGCATCACTTTAAATTCTATGTATGTCTTCACACTGGTTCGTTGCATCTTGCTTGCTGCATTTTTGTCAATTAAAATAGCCGCACCAAAAATGCATTTCTCTGTAAAAATGCAACAACGCACCCGTTTTACATGTTTGATGTGGTTTTTGACTCGCATGAAAAGCACAGTAAAATCGCATGCGTTTTTGGCACCTTTTTCTTTATTGCCAAAATTCTGAAAACGCAAGTCGCAGGCAGTGTATTCAGGAGCTCAGAGTCCTGTGGGGAAAAAAAATAAGTGCACTTTTTATTCCCTGCAAAAATGTATATTTAAAAAAAAAAAAATGAACTTAAAAAAATGTATCAATATTCAATATTCAGGACTCAGCGCTGTTAATATTCATACATATGACAGGGATAAAAATGTTAAACAACAAAGTCCATATTTTGTAGAAGATGAACACCACCAGTGCCACTATGGAGAATCAATACGCATGCAGTAATTCAGTGCAGATCTCCACCATTGACCACACTAGCCGCTCACCTCATTCAATGGATTCTCATTGCAAGAATCGGTAGAAGCTTTGTGCCCCTTCCTGGGGAGTTCACCGTCTGTGCTGGTCACTCTGACCACTAGGGGTCATCATATAACGGTACCTTATCAAACAAATGTAGCCCATAGTTCACAGCAAGGCTGTGTAGGGCTTGAATATGTGCAAAATGCACTGCAAAGAATTGCATGCAATTAGAACAGTAATGTGGTGCGATTTCTGTCTGAATCGCATGCGGTTTTCCGCCTTGCTCCGATGTGAACCCAGGCCTGTCATTGTGGTTTGAGCTCACACCGGAGTGGTGCGGGAAACCTCCCTGCATGATGGCATTCACAAGCTCTGACTGTGGACATTATTGGCCTGCGACTTGGACTCCTCATTCCTCTCCCATGGCTTTGTTCCCTGCATCTCCAGCATTTGGAGCCACCCGCAGGACCCCATCCCCCACCGGCCCTGCTGTACCAGACTGCCACCATCCCCCACTGCCAGATGCTGAAAAGCCGCCTCACCAGTCTGGGGACTTGAAATCCCCACTTTTCTCTCTTCTCCTTGCAGTGCTGACAGTACGGACTACAGGGATTCTTATTGGTCAGCACCATCACATGGACGACGCTGACCAATCAGAAGCGGTCTAGAAACCTACTGCGTCCTACTTCTCTGATTGGCCCAAGGGTCATGGCATTCCCAGGGTGGATAATTCATTCAATAGATCCTTCTAGTTGCTCTCTATGCTTGAAACTAGTTTTACATGCAAGCTTACTATGTTACGGATTGTTTATTGTTGGCCAGGGTGCTCCTGAATCCTGTATATTTTTCATGCTTTTCATACAGGTTTGAACTTCTGTGTGTATATTGAAGATCGAGAGAGATGCAGAACTGCAGTTACTATAGCAATGCTACTATAGTAACTATGCAACAATAATGAGAGGTGCCCTAAGGAGACAGACAGAGGGGACACCGAGCTGCTAATAACAAGATAGTAAAAGGCACCGAGGTGAGGAAAGAGCACAGGTGCACGGCGTAAGGAGG
This sequence comes from Glandirana rugosa, assembly GCA_018402905.1. Lineage (NCBI taxonomy): Eukaryota > Metazoa > Chordata > Amphibia > Anura > Ranidae > Glandirana > Glandirana rugosa. Next base: position 507,971 of record BLSH010258249.1, on the reverse strand, counting down.
GCATACAGGGTGGATTTGATTTAAATCCTCCTTTTTAAAGCGTACCTGTCACCTCTGACCCGCTGTGACTCACCGACAATCCCATTCACTTTAATGGGGCGGCTGGTGATGCAGCAGTGACACAACAAGGTGAGGGACGTGGCGGAAGCAGATGAGTGGATGCCCGCTAACAGGCGCTGCCATAATGGATCTGAAATGACAGTCGCTCTTTAACCACTTAAGGACCGAGCCTCTTTTTGAGAGTCGGTGTTTACAAGTTAAAATCCCATTTTTTTTTTTTACTATAAAATTACTTAAAACCCCCAAACTTATATATATATATTTTTTCTTACACCCTAGAGAATAAAAAGGCGGTCATTGCAATATTTTATTTCACACCGTATTTGCGTAGCGGTCTTACAAGCGCAATTTTTTTTTTTTTTTTTTGAAAACTGACTTTCGGCCAACTTTTTTCTATATTGTGAAAGATAATGTTATGCCAAGTAAATTGATGTCCTGCTTCAAAATTGCGCCCGCTCGTGGAATGGCAATAAGCTTTGGCACTTAAAATTCTCCATTGGCGATTGTTTAAAATTTTCTACAGGTTACCAGTTTTTTGAGTTGGAGGAGGTCTAGTGCTAGAATTATTGCTCTCGCTCTAACAATCACAGTGATGCCTCACGTGTGGTTTGAACACAGTTTTCATATGCAGGCGGGACTTTCGTATGCGTTCGCTTCTGTGATTGTGATGGGGTGTTTTTAAATTATATAATTATATATATATATATATATATATATATATATATATTTTTTTTTTTTTTTCTTTTTTACTTTTCATTTTTTTCTTTACACTGTTCTTTTTTTAAAAAGAAAAAATTCGGGTCACTTTTATTCCTATTACAAGCCTGCCAGGACCTCCTTAAATATGAGATCTGGGGTCAAAAAGACCTCAGATCTCATATTTACACTAAAACGCAATAATAAAAATGAAATGTTATTTGAAAAAAAAAAAAAAAAAATTCTCCTTTTTAAGAACTATGGGCAGAAGTGACGTTTGATGTCGCTTCCACCCTGCAATGTTATGGAGCCGAGTGGGCGGCATCTTCCGCTCCCTCTGCTCCCAGACATGGACGGAGCAGGACGCGATCGTCTCCCCTGCTACCGGTCGGTTTGGTAAGCGGTGTAGATGACGGAAAAGTGGCAGGAGAAGGGAGCACCTCTCCCACCACCGATAAGTGATCTTGCTGCGAATCTGCTGCAGAGACCACTTTTATCTGAAAGCCGGCCACCTGCCATTTTTAAAAAAATGGTAGCTAACGGCAAAGAGTCGCCGTATAATGACGTGGTTAAATGTAAGGACTTCTCCTTGGTAGTTAGAATCTTTAATATTTGAAATTGCAAACAAAATGAAGGTTTTTTTTGTTTTCTTTAAGCAGACACCCTAAGGAATAAAATGGCGATCATTGCAAGTTATGTCACACAGTATTTGCTCAGTAATTTTTCAAACACAATTTTTTTTTTTTGAAAAACAAAAAAACAAAAAACACTTTTGTGCATTAAAAAAAAAACAATACCGTAGTTAGCCCAATTTTTTGTATAATGTGACAGATGACATTACTCGGAGTAAATGGATGCCCAACATGTCACGCTTTAAAATTGCGCACACTCGTGGTATGGCACCAAACTTCGCTATTTAAAAATCTCCGTAGGCGATGCTTTCAAATTTTTTTACAGGTTACGTGTTTGGAGTTAGACGAGGTCTAGTGCTAGAATTATTGCTCTCGCTCTAATGTTCGCGGTGATACCTGATGTGTGGTTTGAATGTCGTTTACATATGCGGGTACGACCTACGTATATGTTTGATTTTATGTGTGAGCTCCCGGGGATGAGGACACTTTAATTTTTTTTTTTTTTTTTTTTTTTTTAGACTTTAGACTTTAGACCCTTTTTACATTTTTTTTTTAAATTTTGTGATTACTTTTATTCCTTTTGCAAGGAATGAAAACATCCCTTGTAATAGGAATATTATGTGACAGGTCCTCTCCTCCAAGCTTTGTTTACTTCCGGCCCAGACGTGACTTCATAATCCGGCTCCCGGGCCTCTGAGAGTCATAGAGATGGCAGGGGACCACCTGTTCCTCGTTTTCCCCTATGACTTTCATCCTTCTCCAGTTCACTGATTGCCCGGGAGAAGCACCGGAAGGCGGGGAGAAACGTCCCCTCTCGCCGCCGGAAAAAATGATCAAGCTGCGGAACAGCTGCTATGATTCTTATGGTGCAGGGAATCGCCAGCTGACAAAAATGATATCTGAATGATGCCTGCAGCTGCACCCATCATTCAGATATCACCACTGAAAGCCGAGGACGTCATATGAGGTTCGGCGGTATGGAAGTGGTTAAACGTCAATGTTTAGTAACTGAAGTGATAAACAAAAAATATCTTTGAAAAACAAACAAAAGAATTTAAGCCCCGTACACACGATCTGAAAATCAAACGACAGATCGTCTGTGTTTTTTTTTTTTTTTTTTTTTTTTTTTTTTTTTTTTGTCTTTGCATGCTAATCTCAGATCGAATCGGAAGAGATTATTAGCCACAAATTCTCGTACGACAGAATCGGAAGTGATGTCATGTGTTGTAATGTATTTGTATTGAATTTTCAGATGACAACTGTACTGATTAAACGAAAATCGTACAATCAGGTATCGTAAGAGAAAAATGTTTGTGTTTGTCCGATCGAATAATATCGGATGAACTGTTATGATCGTCTCTCAAAAGCTCTGCACTAATGATCTGATTATCGTACGATCGATTCGAAAGCGGGATTTTTTGTCCGATTTTCGGATCGCGTGTACAGGTCATTCCTCTGAATATATCAGCTGGGTCCACATAGAAAAAAAACTTCAAACCTAGTCCATTCATCACAGCACGTCTTCTCATGGTGTTTCATTGGGGCCACCAGGCCTTGCATTTTTCTTATTGGTAGAGGAACTTCATTAAAATATTCCTAAACTGGGTCTCATTTACGGCCTGCTGCCATTTTGCTCCTCCGGGGGGGATAAAGCACTTCAAGCTGAAAGATCACAAGGTGTATAAGCTGCTTAGGTGGTTTCACTTTCATTTTTTTTTTTCTGCTTTCCCTTCCTCCTCACACAGATGCATTTCTCTTCAAACAATCATACAGTTTGTAGTGTACATAGATCGGCAAAACAATGGGATAAAGAATTATTCCTGAACTTTGTTTTATCTCATGGTTACTGTGAAATTGCGTGAATGTGTCAATGCAGTGCATGTTATCTCAGCTTTCAGAGCTTGGATTTATTGAATGAGTTTACTAAAAATGTAAATACAGGTGGTCCCCTAGTTACAAACATCCGACTTACAAATGACTCCTACTTACAAACTGAGGGGAACAACAGGAAGTGAGAGGAAATCTCCCCCTAGGAAGGGATATTCACTGCTGTAAGCGTTATTATGGGGAAAAGGTGTCTCCACTGATGCTTTATCACGAATCCTTGTTTCCACAACAACCCAAAATTTTCAAAATCCAATTCTCATTGGGACAGGAATTTAGGTGAAATCTTCTGAGCAGAAGCAGACAGCAAAACAAACATTACAGGGGTGTTACCCCTTCCCGATGCTATCCAAAAAGCTTAAACATAGGTTTTTTGGCTGAAGCTACACTTAAAAAATGTACCTGTTCCCACTTACAAACAAATTCAACTTAAGAACAACCCTACATTCCCTATCTTGTTTGCAACCCGGGGACCGCCTGTATTGCAAAAAATACAGCCTCATGCTACATAACTAAGCTCCATTTCATGTTGAATAAATTATTAATGTATCTTAAATGAAAAAATATCTTTAAATAGATTTTTACTTCAAAAGCATTTTATTAAAATAAATTTGATTAGAAGTAAAAAAAAAAAAAAACATATTTAACCGCTTGCCAACCACCCGCCGCAATTATACTGCGGCAAGGTGGACCGACTGTGCGAATCGCCGTACTGGTACGGCAATTTATGCACTAGCTTCTGTGGGCGCACATACACTCAGATTGGCCAGCGGGGGAACCAATCAGCAGGTCTGGCGGATTCTATGTCCGCCGGCCACGATCGTTCCCTGCAGATACAGAACGGGGATCTGTCGAAGTAAACGTAAGTAGGTGAACAGCATCTGCAGAGCCTTGCCTCTGGGTCTTAATATTCAGCAGTAGAATGAAAAGAGCTTGCTGCAGACATTGAAGATTTGGAGGGGGGCTGGCTCTCACTGACTGCACAGGAATTAAAAATCAGACTTCTGGGGGAGCAGTGCCTGCCTAGTGATTTAAAAAAAAAAAAACGCACACCGGCCACTTTATTAGGTACACCTTGCTAGGACTGGGTTGGGCCCCCTTTTCCTTTCAGAACTGCTTTCATTCTTTCTGGCATAGATTAAACAAGGTGTTGGAAACATTCCTCAGAGATTTTGGTCCATAGTGATATGATAGCATCACACAGTTGCTGCAGATTTGTTAGCTGCACTTCCATGATGCGAATTTCCCGTCCCTCCACATCCCAAAGGTGCTCTATTGGATGAGATCTGGTGACTGTGGAAGCCATTGCAGTACAGTGACCTCATTGTCATGTTCAAGAAACCAGTGGTGAGATGATTTTATCTTTGTGACATGGTGCATTATCCTGCTGGAAGGAGCCATCAGAAGATGGGGACACTATAGTCATAAAGGGATGGACATGGTCAGCAACAATACTCAGGTAGGCCGTGAAGTTTAAATGATGCTCAATTGGTACTAAGGGGCCCAACGTGTGCCAAGAAAATATCCCCCACACCGTTACACCACCACCCCCAGCCTGAACCGTAGATACAAGGCAGGATGGTTCCATTCTTCCATGTTGTTTACATCAAATTCTTACCCTACCATTTGAATATCCCAGCTGAAATCGAGATTCATCAGACCTGGAAACGTTTTTTCAATCTTCTATTGTACATTTTTGGTAAGTCTGTGTGAATTGTGGCCTCAGTTTCCTGTTCTAAGTTGACAGGAGTTGCACCTGGTGTGTTCTGCTGCTGCTGTAGCCCATCTGCTTCAAAGTTCAATGCGTTGTGCATTCAGAGATGGTATTCTGTATAGCTTGGTTGTTACGAGTGGTTATTTGAGTTACTGTTGCCTTTCTATCATCTCAAATCAGTCTGCCCATTCTCCTGACATCAACAAGAAATTTTCTTCCCCACAACCTCCGCTCACTGGATATTTTCTCTTTCAGACCATTCTCTGTAAACCCTAGAGATGGTTGTGCGTGAAAATCCCAGTAGATCAGCAGTTTTTGAAATAGACCAGCCCGTCTGGCACCAACAACCTTGTCACGTTCAAAGTCACTTGAATCCCCTTTCTTCCCAATTCTGATGCTTGGATTGAACTTCAGTAAGTTGTCTTCACCACATCTAGATGTATAAATGCAGTGAGGTGCTGCCATGTGATTGGCTGTTTAGCAATTTGTGCTGAAATCACACCAATAGTAGTGCATGCATTTTTAAAAACACACTAACAGGACTGCATGCTACGATTCAGTGCAGGTACAGTGAGGGGAAAAAGTATTTGATCCCCTGCTGATTTTGTACGTTTGCCCACTGATAAAGAAATGATCAGTCTATAATTTTAATGGTAGGTTTATTTTAGTGAGAGACAACAGAAATATCCAGAAAAACGAATTTCAAAAACGTTATGAATTGATTTGCATTTTAATGAGTGAAATAAGTATTTGACCCCTTCGCAAAACATGACTTTAGGCAGCAAAACCCTTGTTTGCAATCAGGTCAGACATTTCTTGTTGTTGGCCACCAGGTTTGCACACATCTCAGGAGGGATTTTGCCCCACTCCTCTGCAGATCCTCTCCAAGTCATTAAGGTTTTGAGGCTGACGTTTGGTAATTCAAACCTTCAGCTCCCTCCACATATTTTCTATGGGATTAAGGTCTGGAGACTGGCTAGGCCACTCCAGGACCTTAATGTGCTTCTTCAGCCACTCCTTTGTTGCGTTGGCAGTGTGTTTTTGGGTCATTGTCGTGCTGGAATCACCAGGGGATCAAATACTTTCTTTTCTCACTGTACATGCACTGTGTTTTGGAGGGGCTGTTAGGATTAGATTGACACTCGCAGAAGATCGCACACCCAAGTCATTTTTAAACGATGCGGAAAGCTTGCACAGAACGCAGGTTTCCCACACCACATTCTGAAAAGGACGCAGCCTTCCTATTCCTGTGTAAGCTGGACCTATAGAGAAAAATAGTTTCTCCTTACGTTCACTGACAGACGCAGCTTCTTCTTAACTTCATGGGGTTTTATGTTCGTCCAACTAGGAGTTAACTAGGCAGGGAAAAGATCAGCTGGCCCCTCCCTTGGGGGCCGTCCATCCAGGTCGAATGTGTCCTTATCCTTCCGACGCAGGAAAAGTCTTACACCACACCCTTTGGACGCAAGACACGTTCGAAAGGCGTAGCAAATTTTTACTGAACCCACACGCTAGAAGACGCTCACAGTTAGATTAGGATTGTCGGGGAGGTTTTGTGTCACGTACATGTCACTCTTTTCTTTCATAAACTAGGGGACCACTAAGGTCGTGCTGTTACTGGGTTTTTGTGTGACGGTTGCGTTGTTTCCTCACCGACTTCTTCGTGTAATTCCAGGACCTCACCGGATCGGTCAGAGGTCTGGAATTAGGGTATCTTTTATACACCTCCCTCGACTTCCAAACTTAATGGT
>BLSH010258249.1:452784-490816 GCA_018402905.1 Glandirana rugosa | reverse complement strand
GACCTCTGTGCGGTTTCATGCATAGATGTCTATTGAAATCTCCCCAAACGTAGTGCAGGAACTACTTTTGGAAATCAGTGCGGTGCCACAAAGTCCTCATTGCACTGATTGGGACGCTCCTATCACTGGCAATAGGTTTAGATTTGACCTGTCAAATTGCACCGATGTGAAAGGGAGCTTATAGCTATAACACAAACTGGGATTGATTTATTAAACTGGTGCAAAATCTCTTGCAGCTGTGAATGGAAGACAATCCGCTTCTAACTTCAGCTTGTTTAATTTACGCTTTGACAAAAAAAAAAATGGAAGCTGTAGCGCTGCATCAGATTTTGCACTCCCCAGTTCTGGTAAATCAACCCCACCGTACGGTATATATAAATGCCACCGATCAGCCATAATTTGATGACCACTGACAGGTTAAGTGAATACCATTTGATTTTCTTGTTACAATGACATCTGAAAGTTGTTGGGGATATTAGGCAGCCAGTGAATATGTTCTTGACATAAGTTGAAAGCAGAAAAAAATGGGCAAAAGTAAGGATTTGAGTAGTGATGGACCGAAATTTCCGCTGCTGAAAATGATCATCTGAAAATAGGGGTTTCAGCGTTGTGCCGATAATAGCTGCTGAAAACACCTGCGATTTTACCTTCTTGTGGTGTGTTTTTTTCATGGGTCACGTGACTCAAATGCATAAAAAAAAAACGCAAAACTTGCAATGTGCACTACGCTTATGCAGTGTTTTATAATGTGTTTCAATGATTTCAGCCAAGTGCATTCTGAATTTTCGGTTTCAGCACTGAAATATTTGTTTCAGTGCACTACTAGATTTGAGGGACTTTGAAAAAGGCCAAAGACCTCTTTCACACTGAGGCACTTTACAGGCGCTATTTAGCTAAAAATAGCGTCTGTAAAGCGCCTCAAAAATCCCAATCCACCCCAATGTGAAAGCCCTGAGTGATTTCACACTGGTGTGGTGAGCTTGCGGGACGTTATAAAAAGTCCTGCAACCAGCATCTTCGGTGCGGTGATACACCGCTCCTCCGCCGCCCCTGCCTATTGAAGCAGCTGAACTCCGCCTCGGGAGTGTGGGGCGCCGACACTTTTATCCCCCCTTTAACACTTTGAGGGGGGTTAAAAGCGCCGCGCTCCCACCTGGATAGCAGCGGCACCATAACCATCTGCTTGAGTCCTGCCATTTAAGTGGCTGTTGACACCTACCTAAACATTGTTGCTTACCAGGTACACCCCTTCATGTAAACGGTATTCCATGATGCTAGTGGCCTCTTTCAGCAGAATAATGTGCACTACCTCACTACACAAATAGTTCAAGAATGTTTTGAGGAACACAACGAGTTTGAGGTGTTGACTTGGCCTCCCAATTCTCTACATCTCTATCCAATTGAGCATCTGAGACATGCTGGAAAAACAAGTCTGATCCATGGGGGCCCCACCTTGCAACTTACATGAGTGAAAGGATCTGCTACTGACAGCTTGGTACCAGATACCACAGCATACCGTCAGAGGTCTAGGGGAGTCCAAGCGGGTCAGGGTTGTTTTGATGACAAAAGGGCGGCCTTATTAGGTGGGTGGTCTTAAAGTTATGGCTGATTGGTGATACACCGCTCCTCCACCGCCCCTGCCTATTGAAAACCATGAGCAGTGCTTCCGAAGCAGCTGAACTCCGCCTCGGGAGTGCGGGGTGCCAACACTTTTATCCCCCCTTTAACACTGAGGGGGGTTAAAAGCGATGCGCTCCCACCTGGATAGCAGCGGCACCATAGCGCCGATATACCAGTGGTAAATCGGCGCTGAAACTGCAAATTACCGCTACCATCCCAGTGTAAAAGTAGCCTAATTGTAATGGCTATATAAATGGGTAAGAACAACTCCAAAACTGCAGCTCTTGTGGGATGTTCCTGGTCTGCAGTGGTCAGACCCTACCAAAGGCGGTCCAAGGAAGGAAAATGGTCACAATGGCAAACAGGGTCATGGGCAACCAAGCCTCACTGATGCACATGGGGCGTGAAGGCTGGCCCATGTAGTCTGATCCAATAGAAGAGCTACTGTAGCTCAAATTGTTGAAATGTTTGTGCTGGTTCAGATAGGAAGGTGTCAGAAGGTACAGTGCATCACGGTTTGTAGCGCATAGGGCTGCGTAGTCGCAGACCGGTCAGGGTGCCCATGCTGACCCATATCCACAGTCAAAAGCGCCTACAATAGACATGTGAGCATCAAATATGGACCATGGAGCAATGGAAAAGGTGGCCTGCTCCTGTTGCTTACCAAGTACACCCCTTCATGGAAACGGTATTCCATGATGGTAGTGGCCTCCTTTAGCAGAATGCGCACTACCTCACTACAAAAATAGTTCAAGAATGTTTTGAGGAACACAACGAGTTTGAGGTGTTGACTTGGCCTCCCAATTCTCTACATCTCTATCCAATTGAGCATCTGAGACATGCTGGAAAAACAAGTCTGATCCATGGGGGCCCCACCTTGCAACTTACATGAGTGAAAGGATCTGCTACTGACAGCTTGGTACCAGATACCACAGCATACCGTCAGAGGTCTAGGGGAGTCCAAGCGGGTCAGGGTTGTTTTGATGACAAAAGGGCGGCCTTATTAGGTGGGTGGTCTTAAAGTTATGGCTGATTGGTGATACACCGCTCCTCCACCGCCCCTGCCTATTGAAAACCATGAGCAGTGCTTCCGAAGCAGCTGAACTCCGCCTCGGGAGTGCGGGGTGCCAACACTTTTATCCCCCCTTTAACACTGAGGGGGGTTAAAAGCGATGCGCTCCCACCTGGATAGCAGCGGCACCATAGCGCCGATATACCAGTGGTAAATCGGCGCTGAAACTGCAAATTACCGCTACCATCCCAGTGTAAAAGTAGCCTAATTGTAATGGCTATATAAATGGGTAAGAACAACTCCAAAACTGCAGCTCTTGTGGGATGTTCCTGGTCTGCAGTGGTCAGACCCTACCAAAGGCGGTCCAAGGAAGGAAAATGGTCACAATGGCAAACAGGGTCATGGGCAACCAAGCCTCACTGATGCACATGGGGCGTGAAGGCTGGCCCATGTAGTCTGATCCAATAGAAGAGCTACTGTAGCTCAAATTGTTGAAATGTTTGTGCTGGTTCAGATAGGAAGGTGTCAGAAGGTACAGTGCATCACGGTTTGTAGCGCATAGGGCTGCGTAGTCGCAGACCGGTCAGGGTGCCCATGCTGACCCATATCCACAGTCAAAAGCGCCTACAATAGACATGTGAGCATCAAATATGGACCATGGAGCAATGGAAAAGGTGGCCTGCTCCTGTTGCTTACCAAGTACACCCCTTCATGGAAACGGTATTCCATGATGGTAGTGGCCTCCTTTAGCAGAATGCGCACTACCTCACTACAAAAATAGTTCAAGAATGTTTTGAGGAACACAACGAGTTTGAGGTGTTGACTTGGCCTCCCAATTCTCTACATCTCTATCCAATTGAGCATCTGAGACATGCTGGAAAAACAAGTCTGATCCATGGGGGCCCCACCTTGCAACTTACATGAGTGAAAAGATCTGCTACTGACAGCTTGGTACCAGATACCACAGCATACCGTCAGAGGTCTAGGGGAGTCCAAGCGGGTCAGGGTTGTTTTGATGGCAAAAGGGCGGCCTTATTAGGTGGGTGGTCTTAAAGTTATGACTGATTGGTGGATCTATGGGTGGACACACACACATGTACAGTGTATGTGTGTTTGTTGAATGCATGCGTGTCTGCCTAAAATAAACCAAGACAACTTGCTCCCATTACCTTAAATCTGAAGCAGATCATTTGCATCCTGGTATTGGTTGTGGTAGTTTAGCTTAAACCAAAGGCTTGATACATTTTGTAAACCAGAAATGAGGTATTTTGCTATTTGCCCAGCCATTGGTATTGTATTCTGAATGTAATCGATTTTCATCTTCTGTTTCTCAGAAGAGGACTGGGTCCAGAAGTGAGGCGGAGGGTGTACCAGACTCGATGAATTTTCTTCGACATGACGGAGAAGCCAGGCCAGAGCACAAAATCAAAGGATGGGAAAAAGTATGCAACTCTCAGCCTGTTTAATACTTACAAGGGAAAGTCACTAGAAACACAGAAAACTACTGGTAAGTAGAATCACAATGCAGTGTAGTATCTGGACTCAATTATTTGCTTGTGACCGTAGTCACCTGTGTGGCACTTTAGGTGTTTGTTTCTAAAATGTTTAATTTGCCATAGACTTAAAGCGATAGTTAAGTCTGCTTGTTTAATTCTACCCACAGGTAAACCTACAATAACGCTTACCTGTAGGTACAGTAAATTTCTCCTAAACGTGCACAGCTTTAAGGAGATGTTTATTGTAGTAGCAGCCAGTGACGTCATTGGTGAGTGTGCACTGCACTCTCAGTGGACGGCATGCCGCCTGTTGAGGGAGCTGTGCCACAGCGGTGACTCCCACGTGGCTCGACCATTCAAAGGGCCGGAGCCTGGAAAATAGACCGGGTGGAGATGGAAGCCCCGTGAGCGGAGGCAGCGTGTCCCTTTAGGGCTTTGCACGTTATGCTCTTTAAAGCGGTTGTCTACCCACAAAAAAAACAAAACCTGTAAGGCAAAGGCATTATGAGCTATTATGCACCGCATACTAGCTCATTATGAATTACTCACCTTAGAATTAAACTCTTGCAGGGCTGCTCGGTCCCTGCAGAGGGGGCAGACATCTTCTCTGTGTGGCTTCTTCTGAGTTTACGGCTCCGGCGCTGTGAGTGGCTGGAGCCGTGAGACGTCACTCCCCCGCATGCGAGGGAGCCCATCTTTCTGGTGGACTTTCAAGCAGGGTCCGGTGCTATGCGCCAAGCCTTCGCTGGGCATCACAGCGTATGTGCCGTGACGTCAGCGGCTGCATTGCAAGTGGAATATCTCCTAAACCGTACAGGTTTAGGAGATATTCATTTTACCTACAGGTAAGCCTTCTTATAGGCTTACCTGTACGTAAAAATGACTTTAGACAACCACTTTAAATTGTAAGGGAAAGAGTTTTTTGTTTTCTTCTTGTTTGTTTTTTTTGCAGTTTATTACCGCTTTAACTGGGACACAATTCTAAAGCTACATGGCCTTCCCACATCTCATGCATTCAAGGGGAAGTCCTTGATCATGAACATAGACATTGAAGTAAAATGTAAAAGCATTTTAAGAATTACTTGCAGTTTGAATGCGTTAATATTTTACTGTGATGTGGCATTTCTACTTGGAACTGCATGTGTATCGCACAGGAACGCTGTGCAGTTCCTGTGCAATTCACATTCACTTCTGTGCAGTGTGATTTCAGCCCTTATCATTTTGAATGGGCTGGAATCACACAGTAGTGCATGGACTACTTTTTTAAACGCATGGCAAGCGCATTGCGTGGTACCATACGATCCAGTGCGGGCAAACTCGCTGCATTTGTGGTTTTAACTTTGCAATGACCCCCATAGCAGATTGCAAGAGCAGCTCGATTGGCATGTGGTGCAGGAAGCCACGCGGGAACACTGCTTTCCTGCACTGCATTCTAGCTTGAATGGGTCCTAACTTGTAAAATTCTGAATGTTGTGTAGTTTGCGTGTAACATCAATGCTCACATTTCGCATGAACAAAGTTGAACAGTCTTGGTTTGAAGCTTTTCACTTCATTTATGCCTTACTCTCTTAAAGTTGCTGCACGCCATGGACTCCAAAGTTTGGGAAAAGTTGCTGTTTCTCGGCGCATGCCTCCACCTGCAAATTTGCCTAGTCTTAAAGCAGAAAATAAAGGAAACGATCCCAATGTGAACATTGTGCCCAAAGATGGAACAGGCTGGGCATCAAAACAAGAGCAAAATGAAGAGGACAAGTAAGTAGCTATAATAAAACTGCATAACAATTGTACAATATGTATTGGCTAGGGTCATTATTTATGGCTTACTCTAGACTTAGTTTCCTAAAGTGCAGCCTATGGGCAATGTGTAGGTACTATGTTGTGTGTCATGCGCACACGCATGAATCAGTTTATGATCTTGGCATGCTGTGGATGTCAGACTGTAATAAAGCCTGTGCACAGGAGCTGCATCATGCCTGGCTAGCCAATAGAAAACTCCAAAATCATGAGAAGATGGCAATGCAGGAAAACACGGATGTTACAAAGATGCTGTGCATATTCATTTTAGCAAGTGCCTGGGGGGCCTTAACTGAAAGGAGACCTAAACTGAAAGAAAAACAAAGGCTACCATTGTTGGCCTACCTTATGAAAATGCAGCTTGCCTGGCTGTCTCTGGTGTCAATACTTTGACCGCCTGATCATAAAAAGGGATAGTCAAAACCAATGTCTGAACCTCTGATCTGCATGCTTGTCCAAGATCAATAAAACATTAAAGTGGTTGTAAAGGCACAAGTTTTTTTTACCTTTATGCATTATATGCATGAAGGTAAAAAACCTGTGTGCAGGAGCGCCTCCTCTCTATCCAGCGATGTCCATGAGAGCATTGCCTCTCTGGGGACTTGCACCCCTGATTGGCTTTTGGCAGCAGCGGGAGTCATTGGCTCCAGCTGCTGTCAATCACAGCCAGTGTGAGCCAATCAGGAGAGGGAGGGGGCAGGGGGGAACCATGGCTCCGTGTGTGAATGGGCACACACAGCTGTGAGTTGGGAGCGGCGGGTGCCCCCACAGCAAGTTTCTTGCTGTGGGGGCACTTGGCAGGAGGGAGGAGCCAGGAGTGTCGGCGAGGGACCCGAGAAGAGGAGGATGGGGGCTGCTCTGTGCAAAAATGTTTTATATTAGAAAAAAAAAGCTTTAGTAGCACTTTTTGTCCTGGCAACTAGGCAACTTTGCTTCTTCATGAGATGGGTGTGATAGTTCTATAGCACAGATGTTTAAAGAAAAGGGATTGTATTCCAAAGGGCAGCAACCTGTAGTTGTACCTCAAGCTCTGGCAGGCTTCTATAAAAAGCAGTATACAAATTATATGCAAGTAGATGAGGATCCTGGAAAATCGTGCAGAGGCCAGTAACCACATTTTTAGCTTTTTGCACTTAGAAAAATCACCACAATAAAATAGGTTATTTAATCAGGTTCATTAGCGGAATGGCATATGTATTAGTTAAAAATGCTAATTCAGTTTTTATAAGTTCAGTGATTCTATAGTTCTGAGTGAATGGTAATTCCACAAGAAATGAAGGCTCTCGTGGTTTTCATAGCTTGTCGGTTTTAGAGCTCACACTGACATTTTTGAGGTGCACTTAGCCATGTGCCCATAACAACACTGACATTTTTGATCAAGAGTAGTTGGCCATCTGGCAATTAACTGTTTTGTGTTTATATACAAAATTTTTCTACCCAATATACTGTCTCAACTTTGATTTACATTCTTCTTTTTTTTTTTTCCTCCTCTTTTTTAGAACACCAGAAGTGCCCCCACCACCACCTCCAAAGCCAGTAGTTCCCGTTATGCCTGAGGTTCCTACTGTTGCCAAATCATGGGCCACTTCCAAGCCTGGGGGGCTCAATGAGGGTAAGAAGAGGTCTAGAGCAACAATTTTTGTGCAATAAGGGGCACATTGCCGCTGCTAAAGAGAAAATTAAAGGGGAAAAATACAGGAATGCAATTTTACAAATGTGCATTTCACTGATTGACTTTGGGAGTCTGAAGCCGCCAGAGCCTAGTAAAAATGAATGAGGAAGGGGGAAAGCTTAAAGGAGAACCTGGTCAGTGGGACCTGTTGATCATAAGATCTGCACTCCTAAAATCAGTGATCTCTCTGCTGCTAGCACAGGAAGTTTTTATGCTGACTTTTTTATATTTCTACATAATTGTGTAATTTTTTTTTTATGTTTGAAATGGAGACTTACTTCTTGTAGAGGATATGTATTTGACTCTTCACAGCAAGATTATATATCGGACACCTAGGGGTGATTTTTATATAAAAAAAAATTTGCAGCTCTATTTGCTCAGCAAAATTGCATTTACATATGCTCTGTGCAAATGAGGCAAAATCAAATTATCGTGATTTTCTCTCCCAGGTTTCATGTTCCTTCATTGATTTGGGAAAAATAGAACAATATGACCACTAGATGAAGATGATTATTATAAGATATATACTTATTTACTATGGTCAGCAGCTTCATTTAGTGCCTTTTGACCTCTGGTAGGCATGATGTGCAAGATACCAAAAATGTGGTTTATTTCAAGTGGCAGTGAAGACTACCCTTTGGTTACAGTAAACTTTACCTTTGTCCATGTAGGGGTTCCACTTTTTGTAAATGTCATCGGTCAAATTGCTTTTACGTCTCTACCATATTTTTGTTTTTCTTGTAAAATGATTCTATTTATTATTGCCCATTATGTTATTGTTATATGTTTGCATTATATGCTATTGATATGTGTATATATGATTTTCTCTTAAATCTGCTTGCATTTGAATGTTTTTATAGCTGCTTGTTTCCTTTTCTTTCCTTCCAGGTGTTAAGGTGAACAGCTATTTCCAGCAAGAATTCCCAAGTCTGCAGGCAGCTGGGGATCAGGAGAAGACAAAAGAGAAAGATGCAGCTGATGATAATTATGGACCTGGACCGAGTTTGCGCCCACAAAGTAATATTTATATTAATGCATACAAAAATCGTTGGCTATTAAATAAAGTGTGGGTTCGTCACTGTCTAGTTTTAGAATCTTATGTTTTGTATATCAGATAATTTTCTTTCAGTGCCTACCTACCTGTAGTCCATTTAAATTTGGTTCTTTAGGCTGTAAGGTCTGCTGCATCTTTTGACTATAGTATCTTAGAGGAAGAGGAGGAAGCCTTTAGCATTAGAAGAAGCATTTGCACCAATATCTTTTTTTTTTTTTTTTACTGGCGAGTACCGATACTTTTGGTCAAGTACTTGTCGACACTAAGTACTGATACCTTTTGTGGTGCGATTTGGGCCCGTACAAAATTTATGGGTTCAAATTGCACTGCAAAGAATCAAATGCGAATTGAACAGGAATGAGGTGTGATTTCCTATCTGAATTGCATGCAGTTTCCTGCACCACTCCTGTGAAACCCAGGCTGAAATATCTGAGCATCCTGGGTTCATGCAGGGATGGTGCAGGAAAGCGCATGCAATCCGGATAGGAATCGCTCGGCATTTGTTTCTTTGCAGTGCAATTTGAGCCCATTCATTTTGTTTGGGGTCAAATCACACAGCAAAGGTCTTGGTTATCTGAGGCGCGTACACACTCACTGGCCAGCGGGGGAGCCAATCAGCGGGTGGGGTGGACTCAGTCCGCCGGCCGCCCGCGATTGCTCACAAGGCAGCCAGAGCGGGGATCTGCGAGTGTAAACATAGCAGATCCCCGTTCTGACAGGGAAGTTGAGACAGAGAGAGTTGTTCTCCATCACTGGGAATAGACTATCTCTCTCACCTAGCCCAGTCAGCCCAGCCCCCATACAGTTAGCACTTCCCAGGGAACACAATTAACCCCTTGATCGCCCCCTAGTGTGAACCAGTGCACTGCCAGTGCCATTTACACAGTAATCGGTGGCTATTTTTAGCTCTGATCGCTGTATAAATGCCATTGGTCACAAAAATTAAGTGTCCGATCTGTCTACTGCAATGTCGCAGTCCTGCTAAAAATCGCAGATTGTCGCCATTACTAGTAGAAAAAAAAATGCCATAAATCTATTCCCATAGTTTTTTGTAGACGCTGTAACTTTTGCGCAAACCAATCAATATACGCTTATTGCGATTATTTATTTTTTTATCAAAAATATGTGGAATACATATCGGCCTAAGCCGAGGAAGAAATTAGAAATTTTAGTTTTTTTTTTTTTTGTTTTTTTTTTTTTCAGGAATGGGGAAAATCCTTCTGGGGCTGAAGTGGTTAAATACCACCAAAAGAAAGCTCTATTTGTGTGGAAAAAGATAAAAATGTCATTTGGGTACAGTGTAGCATTACCGCGCAATTATCATTCAAAGAGTGACAGCGCTGAAAGCTGAAAATTGGCCTGGGCAGGAAGGGAGTTTAAGTGCCCAAGTGGTTAAAGAAAGCTACATTTGAAAAAACATTTTAAAATCTTACTTAAATCCTACCTTCATGTCATTGTCTTTTTGTCACATTATGCCTGCTACACAGTGAGTGGACTGCTTTTAAAGTAAAATTCCAGCTAAGACCTAGCTAGTCTTAAAAATGATCCCTCCCCTCCGAACACCAATACTCAGCGGGTGCAGGGGACTGGAGAGAGTGACCGACAACAGCTCTATAAGCTGGCAAAAGTGGCATCACACATTGGCTGCTATGGTTAAGTTATCAGTGGTCCCCTGCAGCTGTCACCTGGGAAAGCCAGACCATGTGATGGAACAGGGCTAAAAATAGGTTAGTACATTTTTTAATTTTTTTTTTTTTTTTTTTTTTTTTAGGTGTTAGGAGGAGGGGGAGCATTTTTAAGACTAGTTGGGCTTTAGCTGGATTTCTTCATTTCTTGCTGCATGTGGGCCACTGACTAATGGAATGTAGGCCTTCAAGTGCTGATATAGGAGCTACATTAGTACATTAGTGTGTAGTCTTGAGCAGCAGTGTGAGCCATGTGCTGACATAATGCTTTGAGCTTCAGCCTCCTCTGTGTGATCCAACAGTTGTAATAGGTCATTCCAGATTTTTTTAAATGCACATTTGAGGAAAAAGTCAACATATTATTGGTAGAGTTGCCAGTTCTTGCATTACCCCCCTTTCCTTTTTGGTTCCTTTTGGCAAAACATTTATTTAGCTTTTTAAGTTTCATGAAAAGATCTTGAAAATTTTCCTGGCAACAAATGTGTTTTTGCTCAATTGAGTATCTTACTAGACATTTTGTTTACCTAAGAATTACTACTTGTTAGAAGTAAGATGCTAAATCTTGCCATCCTTTTTTTCATAGCTGATGTGGCCAGTTGGAGGGAAGGTGGAGGAAGGAATCTTGGTACGCCTCTTGCCCCTGCTGACCAAGAAAATGTTGCATCGGTTGGAGAAGATGGATCCTCTACCCCTGCACTACCTAATGCTACCGAACAGAGCAAAGGGTCAGCCCCACAACTCAAACTGAATGGACAGCAACCTGGCCTACCTCCTCAGTACAGAGGCATGATGCCTTCATTTGCTGGAAATGTAAGCGCTGTGTGTCTATGTATGTGTTTTTGTGTATAATACTTTTTTTTTTTTTTTTGCCTAAAGTGTTACTATACCTGACAATATAAAAAAAGTTCCATGCCAATACTGCTGCTATATACTTTTATTTCATATGAATATTGCAGTCAGGTGATAAACTGCAAGTAGCCAGGAATTCCCAGTTTTCATGTGGGAGGAGATTTCACGCTCTGATGATGCAACTTCCTTTGCATCAGTGACCCTTCACCCACAATCCGGCCAGAGCTGATTGGTGCTTTGCCAATGACATACTCCGTTCACAAATAAACAATCACTGCCTCTAGAAATGCACTGTAGTCTGTATTGTATCCATGTGAAACAGGAAGATCGAACAGAGCATGTACACCCTGCCTGCATGTAGTATAGTAGAGCCTAATCTAGTAGACAGGGCAAGAATGAAGTATCTTGCCATACAAGATCAAACAGCCTTTTTACACAATACAGAGGATTAACCCTTTAATTTACACAGTGTGTATAGCAAGCATGCTATTCTGCATATACAGACAGATTTTACTGTTGTGGGTTTAATAACACTTTAAGATCTCAGTTTGTGAGATTGGTTTCATTTTATACACTTGATAATAGAATGGCTAGCTGTGATTTGTTTTAAATGTGTTCTAGAATTCTTTAGGAATATTGGAAATCTATACTTTACTGATGTGTACCTTTTTAATTGAATTGCATCCATTTTAGATGTTTCCTTCGTATCCACGCCTTCCATTTCCTCCAATGCAAGGACCCACACGTTATCCTTCAGCACCAGAATCTTCTAATAGGTAATTTTTTATTTATATATATATATATATATATATATGTGTGTTAATCTATTCTTACTATGGTAACAAAATTGGATTGTATGCAATCTTGCGTTCAGAAGTTTCTGTACATAGAAACCAAATACAAACGACTCCTACTTACAAACGGAGGGAAACAGGAAGTGAGAGGAAATCTACCCCTAGGAAGAGACATTCGTTCCTGTAAGAGTTCTCATGGGAAAAAGGTGTCTCCACTGAGGATTTATCACCAATCCTTGTTTCCACAACAACCCAAATTTTTCAAAATCCAATTGTCATAGGGACAGAAAGTGAGGCGAAATCTTCTGAACAGGGGCACAGACAGCAAAACAAATGTTAACCCTTCCCTATGCTATCCATAAAACATAATTTTTTTTGTCAGGAGCTACACTTAAAAAAATGTACCTGTTTCAACTTGGACACATTTGAACTTAAGAACAAACCTACAGACCCTATCTTGTTTGTAACCTAGTTTATTTTTTCATTGATCTACCTAAATAGAAGACGACCGCCACAATCTTGGGCTGCTGAGGGTGTTGAGCGTCCTTCAATCATTAGCGCTACAGAGCTTAAAGAGCTGGATAACCTAGATACTGAAGCAGATGAAGGCTGGGCAGGTAAGTGTTACCTTGTACACGTACATCCTTTCCTCTTGTGCCCATGTAACTTTCTTTCCCAAATAAGATAAGGATTTGAGACAACCTGTTAAATCAAAATTTCAACTCAAATTGCAACTAACTGCAGCTCTCTACATCTTTGCTGTGTGTGCTCACCTCAGTTTGAGTTAACCGACTGATGAAAGTTATAAGCCATTGTAACTTCTAAACTGTAAATTCTGAAATGGATCAAGTTTTTGTTCCAGTATGCTCTGCTATAGATGGGCAAAAAGACTCAGTTTGATTTTAAAAAGCACATAACGAAGACATAACCCCTTCTGTCCTTGGCTAGAATTACTCTATTGAATTGATACTACTTTTGGTTTCTGCTATTACAGTAAGCACACCACTTGCCCTTGCTTCTAAAGTTGCTGGCACCCAAAGCATTTTAATTAAGTAAACGCCAACCTCTGGTTTAACCTGGCCAATGAGACCACCCATCATGGGTAGCAGCCAGTAGGAGAAGCAGGCCCAAACTCAAATTTGGACACAATTGTGCCCATTTGAGGTCACAACGGCAGTTGAATTGCTTTGTAATAGCAGTTTAGAGGGGCATCAGCGTCTTACTAGAGCATGCCCCCATACAGCCATTCAATTGAATGGCAATCTGTATGTGTCATGTGTGGCTCCACAGGCATGAGAAATTGAGATGGGTATATAAAATGCAGATTAAAACCTTGCGTTCTTGAACCCAAATTGTTTAAGCCAGGATGGAAAACAAGACTGGTATTGTGACTTGAAATGTGGGCAGGGAGCTGGAACATTTTGTGTATAAGGCAACAGTGTGATCCAGGGGAAGGGGTGCAGAGTGCCAATGCATTGTGTATGTATAAGGCATGTAAAATTCATGTTAGTGGTCCGCAGGATTCAAAACGGAGTTTAGTGGTCAGTGAGGTCCGAAAGGTTTGTGACCACTGAGCTATAATACTACTTGGCCACAGCACAGAATTCATTAACGACCACAAAAACATTTTCATCAAAGATATTTGGTCAGTAAAGGAGGATTCACTTGTCAGATGGCCCATCTTTTTACCGCTTGATTCTTGGACAATGAATTCGCATCACTCTGTACAATTAGGTGGTTAACCAGGAAGTAGGGAAGAGGTTATCCTTACTAGCAGATGTGGGTGTAACCTAAGAATAAGGGGCCAGAATGCTAATCCTCTGGTTGCTTAACCACTTCAGCCCCGGACTTCCTGACCAGGCCATTTTTGTGATATGAGAAAAAGTGTGTATTTGTTCCGCGCAACCGGATCAGGTATACTCTAAGAGCTGCTGCCACCACCGAACTGCCCACACGTGGGTAGTGAATAAATATAAAGGAAATTAGGATGGTATTGGCGCTGCTCTTTTATATAAATGTTGAAAAATAATTTTTGTGAAAATTTTCCAATATGCTGGCAATTAATAAAATATATTGGGCTGTAGTGATTATTTTGGGTCAATGCAATATTGTTGGTGGGTCCTAATGGCTGATATATATAGCAGTACAGAGACTCCTACCTAATGTTGATATGTGAAATGAGGCGGTCAGAATTAAATAAGTTAAATTCCAGGTGTGAAAATATCAAATTCAAAAGCAACGGTTATGAAAAGGCAAAATATATGAGAAGGTGAACTATAAAATAGGTCAAGTGTCTATTATTGAACACTTATGCAGTGGTTAAATCTTCAATAAACAAGGTGATAAGACATATATATTCCTACTCAATCTTTAAAGTGCTAGGTGCATAAATGTGCCGCACTAAGAAAAAAGTTCAAGGGGTTCCAAACAGTTCATGTTTCTATGGTCCAAAGGAAAGTGACTTTTTGTATAGACTCTTCCAGTGAATTTTATACAGTGACTTGTGGTGTCTTCAAATGGTGCGCCGGGTGATCCCTCCAAATAGAGAGTATGCCTGCTTACCAGAAAAACGTTCCCCACTCAAGGGGTCCACACTTTGGAAGGAGTGCACAGCTCCCGCTGTGCTCACAGGATATGGTACTCCTCGATTCCTACGGTACACAGGGCTCCCTTTTCCTTCTCCTCACCGTCTCCCACGGATTACACCATGTAGAAGCAAAAAGATCCTGGATATACAATGGAGGCTTTGCTAGCTGTTTTCACAACAGCTAGCAAAGCCTCCATTGTATATCCAGGATAAGAAGATAGGAATCTGCACTAGAGTCCTCTAAGATCCTTCGCTGTATGTTTGACCTGGAATGCGGCGTGAGCGAGCCGGTATGAGCAGACGATAAGATCTAGTCTTTTTGCTTCTACATGGTGTAATCCGTCTGAGACAGTGAGGAGAAGGAGAAGGGAGCCCTGTGTACCGTAGGAATCGAGGAGTACCATATCCTGTGAGCACAGCGGGAGCTGTGCACTCCTTCCAAAGCGTGGACCCCTTGAGTGGGGAACGTTTTTCTGGTAAGCAGGCATACTCTCTATTTGGAGGGATCACCCGGCGCACCATTTGAAGACACCACAAGTCACTGTATAAAATTCACTGGAAGAGTCTATACAAAAAGTCACTTTACTTTGGACCATAGAAACATGAACTGTTTGGAACCCCTTGAACTTTTTTCTTAGTGCGGCACATTTATGCACCTAGCACTTTAAAGATTGAGTAGGAATATATATGTCTTATCACCTTGTTTATTGAAGATTTAACCACTGCATAAGTGTTCAATAATAGACACTTGACCTATTTTATAGTTCACCTTTTCATATATTTTGCCTTTTCATAACCGTTGCTTTTGAATTTGATATTTTCACACCTGGAATTTAACTTCTTTAATTCTGACCGCCTCATTTCACATATCAACATTAGGTAGGAGTCTCTGTACTGCTATATATATCAGCCATTAGGACCCACCAACAATATTGCATTGACCCAAAATAATCACTACAGCCCAATATATTTTATTAATTGCCAGCATACTGGAAAATTTTCACAAAAATTATTTTTCAACATTTATATAAAAGAGCAGCGCCAATACCATCCTAATTTCCTTTATATTTTTGTGATATGGTGCTGCGTTGCTTTAACGGACAATTGCATGGTCATGCGACGCTGTACTAGGGTTGCCACCTCATCCCTTTAAAACTGAACACATAATAATTACACAGGTTCTGTGGCTGATTAAGGTGGTAATTAAACTCTGTGCCTCATCTGCATTATATATATTCGCCTCAGAACCTGTGTAATTCATGTGTTGGGGTTTAAAGGGATGAGGTAGCAACCCTACGCTGTACCCAAACAAAATTGATGTGCTTTTTTTCCCCACAAATAGAGCTTTATTTTGGTGGTATTTGATCACCTCTGCGGTTTTTATTGTTTGCGCTATAAACAAAAAAGTGACAATTTTGGGGTAAAAAAAACAAAACTTATTTTGCTATAATAAATGTCCAAAAAAAAATATATAAAGAAACAAGTTTATTCATCAGTTTAGGCTGATATATATTTTTACATATTTTTGGTTTAAAAAAAAAAAATCGCAATAGGCATATATTGGTTTGCGCAAAACTTACTGTGTTTACAAACTATGGGATAGATTTAGGGACTTTTATTTATTTTTTATTGTTTTTACTGCTAATGGCGGCGTTCTGCAATATTTTTAGTAGGACTGCGACATTGCAGCGGACAAATTTGACCCCAAATTACACTTTTTGGTGACCAGTGACATTATTACATTGATCAGTGCTCTAAAAATGCACTGATCAATGAATAAATGACACTGGCAGGGAAGGGGTTAACACTAGGGAGCGATCAGGGGGATAAATGTGTTCCCTGGGTGTGTTCTAACTGTAGGGGTGATGGGATGGCAGGGCCATGACAGAGATAGCTGTTCCCGATCACTGGGAACAAAAGACCTCTACCATGTCATCGGGCAGGATGGGGTCTGCCTTATTTACATAGGCAAATCCCCATTCTGTCTCTGTACATGGTGATCGCGGGGCGCATACAATCCCTCATGCACAGACCGCCGTACAGCTACGGCGTTCGTGCAGGGGAGCCGGCCTGCCGCAGTACAATGACAGCGGCTGGTCTGCAAGTTGTTTAAACAGTAAATATACATGTATTTGAACTGAGTATTTCGCAGGTTGCCTGCCTGAGTTCCAATTTAACACTGTCTAGCTGTAACTTACCAGAATATCTGTTCACGTTTAAAGGGCTGTTCATGCAGAAATCCAGAAAATGTCTAAAGCCCCATACACACTATACGATTTTCTGTAGACTTTTGTCTTCAGATTTACCAAAGCCATATAATATGAGTTCAAACTTTAAGAGTTTCAATTTGCATGCAATCAGGCAGGCCCTTATACATGTTTTTGGTAAATCTGAAGGCAAAAGTCTACAGAAAATTGTATAGTTTGTATGGGGCTTAAGGGGTATGGACATCATGTCATGACCTACCAAGTCAAAAGGCCTGTATGAGAGCCATTTAAATCAATAAAGATGATATTCTTATAATACAGCACTGTAGTGATAAATCATACAATCACATACATACATTTTAAATAAAACCAGATATATAGAGAGAGAAAGTGAGAGGTGGAGATATACAGGTACATCTAAAAAAAACTAGACTATCAAAAAGTTAATTTATTTCAGTAATTCAATTCTGAAAGTGAAACTCCTATATTACATAGATTCATTACACACAGAGTGATATATTTCAAGCATTTCTTTCTTTTAATTTTGATGATTATGGCTTTACACCTAGTGAAAACCCAATTTTCAGAATCTCCGAAAATTAGAATATTGTGCAAAAGTTCAATATTGTAGAATCATGGTGTCGCACTCCAATCAGCTAATTAACTCAAAATGCCTGTAATGGTTTGTCTGGTTCAGTAGGTTACACAATCATGGGGAAGACTGCTGACTTGACAGTTGTCCAGAATACAGTCATTGACACCCTCCCCAAGGAGGGCAAGTCACAAAAGTTCATTGCTAAAGAAGCTGGCTGTTAAGAGTGCTGTATCCAAGCATATTAATGGAAAGTTGAGGGGAAGGAAAAGGGTGGTAGAAAAAGGTGCACAAGCAACATGGATAACTGCAGCCTTGAGGATTGTGAAGCAAAGGCTTCAACAGCCACCACACACAGACGTATCCAAGGCATGGGCTACAACTGTTGTATTCCTTGTGTCAAGCCACTCCTGATCCAGACACAACGTCAGAAGCGTCTTACCTGGGTTAAAGAGAAAAAGGACTGCAATAATTTAGACAGTGATATCGCTTTTATTGATTTTAATTATTGCAAAAGTGTGACTGCAGTGGTATTGGGGTTTTATATTGGGCACTTAGCGTGGAGTTGGGGTTGTTTAGTTTTATTAAGAAGTTTTCACACACTGTATGGGAGTTGGGCTTTGTAAATGCAGGCGTACTGTTTGCCCACATGGTGATGCACAGGTCTACCGTGTATCTGTGTGCAGGCAGTCCCAGTCGTGTCAATTGGGATGCAGTGGATGCATGGACATAGCCGTTGCTCCCATTTTCACATCCATGTGGGTGCAGATGCATGTCCCTGGACACAAACTGACTACAGATGTCAAATTGGGAATCAGGCGCTGTGTCCATGCAGCCACTGCATCCCAGTTGACATGAATGGGACTGTCTGCACGCTTATGCATAACGCACCTGGGCATCCCCGCACGGGCAAACATAGCACTGGTGTACACTGAAGTATGCCTATGTGAACGATTCCTTTAAGTGATTGTAAACTTCAGTCATAAAATCTGAATAAAGCACATACACTATATTGTCAAAAGTATTGGGACACCTGCCTTTACACTGGTGCGCAGTCATGTTGGAACAGGAAGGGGCCATCTCCAAACTGTTCCCACAAAGTTGGGAGCATTACATTGTCTTAAATGTCTTGATATGCTCTTCACTAGAACTAAGGGGCCAAGCCCAACCCCTGAAAAACAGCCCCACACCATAAATCCCCCTGCCACCAAATGATTTGACCAGTGCACAAAGAAAGGTCCATAAAGACATGGATGAGTGCATTTGGGGTGAAGGAACTTGACTGGCCTGCACAGAGTCCCGACCTCAACCTGAAAAAAAACCCATTGGGATGAATTAGAGTGGAGACTGCGAGCCAGATGTTCTCGTCCAACATCAGTGCCTGACCTCACAAATGCACTTCTGAAAGAATGGTCAAAATTTCCATAGACCCAATCCTAAACCTTGTGGACCGCTTTCCCAGAAGAGCTGAAGCTGCAAAGGGTGGGCCAACTCAACAATTAACCCTACGGACTAAGACGCCATTAAAGTTTGTGTGCGTGCAAAGGCAGGCGTCCCAATACTTTTGACAATATAATGTATACCTGTAGTGTTTACTTGTCCATATCCAAAGCTCTAAGTGTCATTTCTGGTGCTTTGTTCCTCTGCATGAGTCACTTCTGAGAAGTTTTCCTGGTAAATTTGTGACGGGAAAGGAGAGCTGAGCACACAGGTTGTCTATTCACAACACAGCTCTGTATCCTTTCTTCTTTCCTCTGATGCAGGCGGTGGCGGGTCGCTTTTAACCCCCAAGAGGGGGTTAAAGGACCACTGCACGGGGCGACCAAGGCGGTATTCAGCTGCTTCGGAATCGCCTCCCATTGAATACAGTGGAGGAGCAATGTATGCACTCTTCAGCACACCTCCCCAAATATGCTGCTTACAGGACTTTTTTTCTTGTCCTGCAAGCGCACCGCCCCAGTGTGAAAGCACTCAAGCTTTCAAACTGGGGGAAAATGGGGGGTGGGGGGGGGGGTTTCAGGCACGGTGCAGGTGCTATTTTTAGCACCGCAGCGCCTGATAAACGACCCCAGTGTGGGGGATGGACTGACTCGAGGAAAAGAGACATCTGTGTTCCTACCTTGTTTACATGGGCAGACTGCTGTTCTGTCTCTCCAGCGAACGATTGTGGGTGGATGGTGGCCGCCAGACCTGCGTGTTCGCCCAAGAGCCGATGTTAGAAATCACGTACAGGTACATGATTTTGCGCTTAAGGGCTGCCCTGCTGCAGTATTTGTATGTGGGGTGATCCTTAAGTGGTACATTTAAATATTTTCAATAGATTTGAGTGGGACTTAGCAGGACTCTCAGTTCATAGCTTGGGGCAAATATATTTACATGTTTTGGTCATCTAACACCTCTAGATACTTACACCAGTGTCCTAACAGTCCTCCATGTCTGCGCAGCTAAACAGCCTCCGGATTGAAGCCATTTACTTTGCGACTCTGTTTTCATTCCCAAGTTGAACTTTTTTTTTTTTTATTTAGTGCTGTGATTACTGTTTTTTTAAGAAATGTCAATTGTTACTTTGATATCTTTCTATGTAGGAGCTCAAAGTGAAGTCGATTACACAGAGCAGCTAAACTTCAGTGATGATGACGAGCAGTCGTCAAACCAGAAAGAGAAATCGGAAAGCTGGTAATCTATCAGAACTATTTAATGTTTATATGTAGATCATTTTATTTACTCCATTTGATCCTTTTTAAAGCTGTATTATGTTATTGTCTTTGTAGTTACATGTAGTACCTTGTAGTATCAGATTGTTTTACGCTGTATTATACTTTTTTTTTTTTTGAGCATTCATTAAAATATGGTTTGTTTACTTTTCAACTAAGTATTCTGTTTATTTATTTGCAATAAAACGTGAGTTGAGTTTGTTTTAACACCACTACGGGTTTAACCACCGTTTTAGTGAAGTTAATGGGCTCAACTCACAAACCCAACACGAAGTTAAGGTTACATATTTAAAGTGGAACTTTTACCCATAACGTTATGAAAATAATCTTATTTAGCAAGGGACATACATTCCACATTAATAAGTCTGCTACTGAAATTAGGATGAGCTGTAAATTGCCTCCAGCAATGCTCCTGTTACTTTTTTACTGGAGGATGTAATTTTGCTAAAGCCCTGAGCCCCTGAACAGCAGTAAATCTTTAGGCAGCCAGCAGATTGGCATCTACAAATTTGGCACAGTGCTCTAAAACCAGAGAGCATGTGCAGAGCAGGGTGAGGCCATGTGTTACTGGGTTTTAAACAGTGTAGGCACTTATTTTTAATGTTTTACATAGCTATACCTGCAGAAGGGGTCAACTGGAAATTATCTAGCTAGACTTCATTTTTGGACTAAAGTTCCACTTTGAAAGAAGTGATTTCCACTTGAATCATATGATATAGAAAATTTCACTCACATGGCAAAATTGAGGTCATTACCTTTGTGTAAGAGGTTTAAGAATTGAGCCCAGTGTGGTGGGTTTTTTCCCTTTTATGACCCGTAGTAAGAAATGGCTGAGATTGGAACAATTTTTTTTTGTACTGTTTTTCATATTCTGATTTTAATCTATACATTTGGAAATGGGATTACTTTTCTTGTTTAATGCCAACATGTACTGCCCTTTTGATGAGGCTAAAAGCGTGGCCTAAGAGAAGGGAAGCACACCTGGTGTCAGCTCTTCCCAAATACTCCTGTAATTACTTTCCGTTTGCTATGTAGCTTTCACCTCTTTCTAAGCCCTATCCACCTGCGGCTCTAAGGGGCACCCTTAGTGGGCCTTGTCCAATGAGCGTGCTATTGGCCAACAAGGCAGGCAGTTTTTTTCACTGGTTCTTTTAGGGTGGGGTTTGACTCATTGGCGAGCTGGTCTTAGGCCCCACCTAAAGTCATGTCTGCATAGCAAAGTGGAAGTACTCTTCACATAGGGCCATCATGAGGCTTTTCTGTAAAAGAGAGCTAAGAGAACCTTTTAGCTTTTATTCAGGCAGTGTAGAGTACAAGTATGCTTTGAAAACTGCTCAGCCTCAGTCAGTTGACTCTGCCACAGACTTATCTTGAAGGAGAAGCAGAAAAAGGCAATGCTACTATGCTCTAGAATTGAGGCAGTGTTCATCTGCATGTCTATGACCCCTTTCACACTGCAGTTGCAGTTTTCAGGCACTTTAGCGCTAAAAATAGCGCCTGTAAAGCGCCTCTCAATCCCCTCCAGTGTGCGAGCCCAAGTGCTTTCACACGGTGACAGTGCGCTTGCAGGACGGGAAAAAAGTCCTGCAAGCATCATCTTTGGGGCGGTGTATACAGCGCTCCCAAACCGCCCCTGCCATTGGAATGAAAGGGCACCGCTTCCGAAGCAGCACAATACATGAGGTGAAGAAAATACTGGATACCCACACTCCGTGCAACACCTTTATTGGAATCTCCGGTTAAAATCCCTATAACCACATCACTTAGGAAACCAGAGGACAGGCATTAATGTCTGACATGTTTCACATCGAAGTAGGATGCTTATTCATAGCCTTCTTGGGGGTTAAAAATGGCCCGCTACTGCTCAAAAAGTGGTGCCGAAGCGCCGCTATAACAGGGGTAAAGTGCTGCTAAAACGAGCAGCGCTTTACCTCTGATGCACTCCACCCCAGTTTGAAAGTAGCCTTAATGTGTTGTGCATTTTACATGCTTTACCATTCAGTGCTGTTACAGCTTTAAGATGCACCATTCAATACACCTAAATTGTGAAATGGTGACCAAAGCAGGAGTCAAAAATTATGTATATGTGGCTTCCTTGTATACATCTTGTAAGATGTTGCAAATAATGCACAAAATCAATCTTCTAATCTATCTGCACTATTCAAAATTAAAAAGTTTTGCCTTTAGTTGTTTAAGTTTAGAAACAACATGGGAGATTTATCATGTGGCTATGATTTGGTAATGCTTGAGGAATTATCAAACTTTGTGCATTTACGTTCAATGGGATCCACATTGTATTTACTTTTTTGCAGCCTGGAAAGCATAACACCCAACAGGCTAGCTTCAGACATGTTTGAAGCAGTCAATCCTAGTTCCCTATCTGCAAAACCTACATAAGTACGCACAAAATATACAGTTAAGCCACAGGGTATTTTTATCTATACTCCATTTCATCAATTATCAGTTTGCAAAAAAGGGCTGCAATGATGATTTTATATATATATATATAAAGTTATATAAGTTCTGAGGGTGAGGTGCTCACAGTTGCATGTGCAGTGCAATCGGGTCCTCCCAAAGACCGTCATATAGAAAACTGGAGTTGGGATTGCTGCACAAACTTCTGTTGATGAAGAAGAAAATTTACATCAAGGTTACATGGTTAAATTTTTTTCTCCATTAAAAGAAGTTTGTGCAGCAATCCCATGGGGAGAATTACCTTCACTTCCTGTCCCATAGCCAAAAGAGGAAGTAAAAGAAAATCCCTGTGTATAAAGGGAATCCCTTGGGGGCCCCCAGGTGACCAGAAATAGCGTCCCTATTGGAACATTTCCCCTCTATTACTTTTCTAGAGACAACCCAAAATTTGGGATTTTCTTTTACTTTCATTTTCAATGACCATGGTAAACAGGACAGATAGAGAGGAGGAATCTCCTTAATGGGGGCACAGACCGCAATAAAAACATAATGCGTTCTAATTCATCTCCACTCTGTCCAAAACAAAAACAAAAAAATGTTTTGCCTTTTAGTTATACTTGAAGTCTAAAGCCTCGTACACACGGCACAATGGCCGTACAACCGCGGTCGTACAACCAGCTTGTTGTACGATCATCCGACCGTTAGTACGCGCAATTACAACAGCCGTCGTACAACGGCTGTACAACAGGAGTTGGATGCGCAGACTAGAACATTTTGGTTGTACAACAAGCGGTTGTACGACCATTGTACCCGTGTGTGCAGAGAAGTTGGGCCAACAAAGCTGTACGTGCAAAACACGCATGCTCAGAAGCCAGGAACGCTCGGAAGTGTCTGTTCTGGGAAACCTACGTTCCTAATTCACAAATCATTCACCCGAACTTCCTCTTTATACATTCGTAACACATCACTACATTCGGCTTGGTTGTACAATCGCTTAGTGCATGTCAGTATGTGAAACACAACAGCCTACATATGATTTTGGACGTCCGGTCGTACGACCATCACACCTGTGTGTAAGATGCTTTAGTGAAACTGGATACATCCAGCGTTTTAGTCATTAAGGTTTTCGCTCAGTTCTCTTTAGATTAATGAATGAACATTGTTCTGAAGTGTCTAAGGCTCCATTCACATCAATGCATTTTTTCATGCTTTTTGCAGAAATGCCGGACATTTTTTTAACATGGGTTCCTATGGAACCTGTTCACATAAATGCATTTTTGTGCCTCTGCACTTTTGGAAAGGGTCAGGACTTTTTTTTAAACGCAAAACTCTGCTTTTTTTTTTTTTTTTTTTTTTTTTTTTTTTTTTTTTTTTTTTGGTTCAATAGATTTCAATGGAGAAGCTGCTGAAAAGCATGTAGTGCATTTTTACAGCGATTTTTGCCGCAATTTTAAACCTGCCCAACAACAAATTTTCCACAAAAAAAAAATAACGGCAAAACGCTCAAATGCAACATGCATAGATTTGAATGGAGTCTAGAGGTTCACCCTCCCCATCCCCCAACACTGACCTGACTTGTACTGATCCAGCACTGTGCCCGGCTGCAGCTCTTCTCTGATCAGTGCGAGCCATTGGCTTTCGCTGCTGTCGGTCAAATCCATTGAACAAAGCAGGAGGTGAGCTGCACTATGGGGTTGATTTACTAAAGGCAAATTCACTGTGCACTTGGAAGTGCAGTCGTTTTAGATCTAAAAGGAAGATATGAAATGAGTGGAAGCTCTGCTGATTTCTATCATCTAATCATGTCCAAGTAAAAATGCTGTTTTTTATTGTCCTTGCGTGTCCCTCCTCAGATCTACAGCGACTGCACTCCAAAGTGCACTTATGCTGCACAGTGGATTTGCCTTTCGTAAATAACCCCCTATGTGTCTATGGACACACACAAAGTCTGGCTCAGTAACAAGCCTGCATGTCTGCCCTCGTAGCAAGTGGCTCGGTTTGGGGGCAGACTCGAGGAGGCGCAGCAGATGGAATCAATGGGGGGGGGGGCCCAAAAGAAGAAGAGTTAGGGGCGGCTCTGCAATACTATTGCACAGAGCAGGTAAGTATAAACCTATTTTGGGGAAAAAATAGACTTTGCAATCCACTTTAATTCATGGCAACCTTTCTCCAGGAGAATGGCTAAACTTACAGCTGAAATACCTATAAAGGAGCCAATACCTGCCAGCAGATTTGTGTTTCTATCCAACCAGTTTTTAAAATCTGTGTGTGTTAGGGCAGGAGACCTGACCCATGCCTGGACAGTGAAAGGTGAAGGATTTAGAAACTATTTTGCTTCTTGCTGTGCAGCACAACTGTTTTTTCATTTCTTTTTTTTTTCCTTCTTCTCCCAACCAGTCTGAGCTCTGCGTGCACAGACTTCAGGAGGCTAGTCCCCAAGACTGGTTAACTTGCTTTATAACATACATTTTAAGCATGTATTGATGAATATAAAGCTCCATTATTGTTTTTTATATCCATCTTGAGTTCAGCTTTGATTTAAACATTTTCAAAATCCTCACTAGAGCCTTCTATTCTGCTCCTGGTCTTTCACAACAATACATTGTTAGCATGTTTGCATATACACATAGTTGATGAAATACGATCTCACATGATTGACTACCGTACGTGACTTCAGCAGAGAAGCCTTTAGGTTGTGCAAATGGCAGATTAACAAGCAGAAGCTTCCTCACTGGTTGTAGTTTACTCGATGATTGGGTTGCATGAATCACTTTTTGGATATTTTATTACTTAAATCTCGATTTAGATTCCCCTTTTATTGGCTCTCTAAACCAAAATGTAATACATCACAGCTTACAAGTCCTTGGATGTGGTGGCTGCATTCATTTTGAGTCTAAATACAGAAAAATACTGGTTGTTCTTGCCAGGGAGTCTTAAATGGGAAAGGTAATTTTTAAATGAGTATTGCTTTAATGGTCAGTGGGGATCGCAGTCAAGATGCTGACCATTGGCCAGATCTGGTGATCGGCATGAAGATCATAAGGTAGAGTATAAGCATAACAGTGGTCAACATGCTGCATTAAGCACCAATGAATTGTGGTCAACTTCTTTTTTTTCTGCTTTACGGAAAAAAATAAAGGGAGGGGAGAGTCCGTCTACCCAAATGTGATGCTTGTCTAAATATGAATTGTGGTGGGATGAGTTAGCCCCTAGCTTCTTGTATGCTTTATTGTATCCCCAAATGTTTAATTTTGCCAATGGTGTTCCTGGTCAGCTTGGAGAATTGTGTGCCCAGAATCCACCCTTGCATGTTGCAGCCCATTTTTAAAATAAAGTCCAACAGGAAGTGGAAACCTCTAATATTGACCCAGTAACTGAGTCAGAGACGTCTCCCGAATTTCCTGAGCGATATAAAACAGGTGGTTTAATGCTCCATGTTTAAAGTAGAACTATGGTCAAAATGAAGAAATCAATATGTTATGCACTTATACAGTCTGTTAAACCTGTCACTGATTGTTTTGCAAAAAGCAGTAAGGATGGTGATATCTCTACCTTGTCCCCTGCTCTCATGTGCACTTCCTTTAGTGAGGTGACAACTTTACTTCCTGGTTTTCGAATTGTCTGTGTTGAACAGCACACATGTTGTCCCTATTTGGGTCTATACACTCTGCAGAAACATCCTCACATCACTGGGGGAGGGGCTCCTATATCCATGGAAATCTCAGCCATTCATTCTACAGACAAGTCCCGATTAGGCTCCGCCCACAATTGGCATGTGAAGCCCTGCCCCCTCCCACCTATGGTCCACCTTTGCCTGCCCACTGCTCTGTCTCCTATACAACTAGCTCCTAGGTTGGATTTTGTTCTGCCAGTTTACAAATTAGCAGAGGAGAGCAGGGATAGAGGCGCACACAGATTAATAGACTGATCTGTGTGCAAATGAACTTGTAATGACTTGTATACCATCTTACATAACACACACCCAGCTATTGATTGGCAGATGGGTGTGTGTTATGTAAAATAGACTTGACATCATAGAAAGCTGGAGGACTGGAGAGAGAGACGAGCCCCTTCACTGACAGGAAATGCCACTTGACCTCTGCTCTACTCCTCCCACCATCTCTAGCAGTGTATTGCAAAGAAGAAATGAATAAGAGATTACAGATCACACTTGTAGCTACATGGTAGGAAAATAATCATTTCAGTTATTATGTTTATTACCATATGTAACGTTCAGGTATTTATATGAGGATTTACTAAAATATGTATGTTGCCTTTAGTTGTACTTTAAGCACTAAAGGGAATTTCAAATTAATTGTTGCCAATTTAATGAATTCCCACGTCATTTATTTAGGAATGATCGGCTCCCTAAAACTGAGCAAGTTCAAGCAAAGCCCAGTGAAAGTTTAGAAGTTCACGACGACTCTGAAGAACATCCATCCACCACTCCTCAAGCTCCTGCCCCAGGACCAGGACCGAAATCTCTTCTCGGCAAAGGTCCACCAGTTGACTCGCAGGTTAGCTTGGTTTACTGTATAACTCTAAACGGGTTACTTGCAAAAAGGCTATGCTATTTGTGACTTCAAAACCAGAATAAATGCTATAACCTTAGTTTTATAGATTTAGTCCATGACCTATATTCTTGGTTAATGTTTTGTAGCCCTAGTTATCCCACACCAATTTCAAGTATAAAGGCAAAATCTGTTAGTTTTGGATAGAGTGGAGAGGAATTTGAACACCTGTCAGATATTTATTGCTGTCTGTGCCCGCATTAGACAAATTCATTCTCTCTACTTGTCATGTTTACCAGTACCAATTTAAAGTAGTAGAAAATCACACATTTTGTGTTGTCCCCAGAATAGTACTAGAGGGGAAATCTTCCAATGGAGACATTAGTTTGGTAACCACCAAGGATTCCCTCACTTTGGAGGGATTTTCTCTCGCTTCCTATGTTGGCTGTGGGACAGGACGTGAAGAGAAATCTCTCATTGGGACACAGATGGTTAAAAAAAATAAAACCTGACAGGGGTTATAATTATACCCTCCCTTACTCTATCCAAAATGAAACACAAAAAAAAAGTTTCGCCTTTAGTTCTACTTTAAGACCACTGCTTAGATGAACAGGATGTCACAGGTTTTCCTTATCTTTCTTTCCTTTTCCTTAAGAATTTGTGTGCTTTTTTTTGTTCTCTTTTTTTTTTCTTTTTCTTCACCTCAGATTTATTGGATTGAATTTTCATAGGGAGTTTGCAGCTCAAAGTCTAATGTAGTGCGGAGTTTGCAGGGCCTGAGGCCCCAGTTCCTTTTTCTTATCCTATTGGTTATCAATCCACTTTTTGTGATGTTATGTTTTCGTATTTCATATTGCTGTGATATTTACTGTCCTTGAAGTGGATGCAGATCCCAATTTGTATTGTACATGAACCAACTATGGCAGTGATTATTATCTATTTTTCTCATTAAAAATATTGAACAAGAACAGAATGTCACAGAATATTGTATCTTGTGGCTCTGCTGGCACCCATTTAATTTGTCTTTTGGATTCCATAGGATCGGCGCCAGGTGCCTCCATCACTTTTGACTCTTGATAAGAGCATCCCACCTCTAATGCAAGCCAAAACTGCTCCCCAACAGGTATCTGTTTAAACCTATTTCTGCAGAATGTGTTGGTCACTGTAGCCTAATGATTGTAATGCGGATGTATGGAACCACTGCTTGTCTTAATTTTTCAGGTGTGCAATGCAGACTGTGCGTATGCGGCCGCATATTTCCCACAAGTTCATACCCATACATCCTCCCAGATTTGCCCAGGGGCGTGCATTGGCATGATCTCGTGACCGATGTGTCCACCAGACACAGCGGATCACCAATCCGGCTACCGAGCAGCAGTGCTCTGCCCTGGTGCCATGTGATTGTTGTACTGTCCTGGCATTTTAGGGCCTCATGAAATGAGATGTCAGTACATCAGGACTGAGCAGTTTTCAAATATATATGCCATAGTCTGTAAACTATAACTTTCACACAGACTAAAAATAGACTGATTTGGGTTATTTTTTTCCAAAGAAATGTAGTTGAATACATTTGGCCTTAATTTCTGAAGAAACAATACTATTTGCAAACATTTTTTAACAGGAACTAAGAAAAATGTGGGTGTAATTTTTCAAAATGTTTTGTATTTTTTTAGCTTGTATAGCAAAAAACCCAGGGGTGACTAAATATCACCAAAAGAAAGCGGTCCAAAAAAAAAAAAAAGATAAAAATGTAATTTAGGTACAGTGTTGCATGCCTGAGTGTGACATTCAAAGTGTGACAGCGCTGAAAGCTGAAAATTGGCCTGGGCAGGAAGGCGGGGAAAGTTTCCAGTATTGAAGTGGTTAAATAAAGTAAAAATGAAGCCCAAATATTCTGCTTTTTTTTTTAGCTCAGCTATTCTATCCAGCTATGAAGACTGTTATTGACTGTTGGGAATGTTTTGCAAGTTATTACCTGACATTACATAATGCTGTGCATACACGATACCGTTGTTACGATGAAAGGTTCATATCTTTGACATATCAGTTGCTCGAAATGAGCCATTCCATTTGTTTTAATCAAAGAAAAGGTGATCCATTCTGGTGAAAAACATAATTTAAAGTTGTTAGGTTTTTTTATCTTAATGAATTAACATAAAAAGCCTTTTGCATGCAGCAGCCACCCTCATACTTATCTAGATCCAGCAATGTTGCAGGAGTGTTTCGGCTGCCTGGGACTCCCCTCCTCATTGGCTGAGACAGCAGCATGGCACCATTGGCTCCCGCTGCTGTCAAAGTCAGTCAGCCAGCCATTGAGGAGATAAAGGGGGCCGGGCCAAGGCTCAGTGTCTGAATGGATACACAGAGCTGCGGCTCGCCTCGGGTGCCCCCATAGCAAGCTGCTTGCTGTGGGGGCACTTAACAGGAGGGAGGGGGTCAGGAGCCCCGAAGAGTGACCTGAGAAGAGGAGGATCTGGGCTGCTCTATGCAAAACCACTGCACAGGGCATGTAAGTATAACGTGTTTGTTGGTTTTAACTAAAAAAAAAAAGACTTTAGTATCACTTTGCCCAAACTAATCTTTAACATTGTTGAACAATCGTTTTCAAGGAAAAATTGCTTTACACTATCAGATGTGCCTTTTGATCTTTTGGCATTAAATGTATGGCCAACAAAGATTTACTATTGATCTTTATCCTGTCATACGTTCGCCTTTCTTCTTGTCTAGAGTAGAAACGGCAAAGTGTGACCATCCAGTACAAGCAAGGTTTAGGCAAAAACATACCATTGTGGTTGCTTTAAACTAATGATAAACCCACAATGTTTCTTTTCTATTTCTGTATCTGGATGATGGCACTCTTTTTCTTAATAAATAAAAAAAAATAACAATAAACATCCAAATACATTTTCCCTTATTGATATACAGCTGTCACATGACCCAGACCTTTCCCAGCCTGCCTGCAGGGAAAAATAAGCAGGGGGAGCTTCTAGTCCTCTGCTGCTGGTCACATGTTCAAAAGAAGAAAAAAATGAGACTTTGTGATAGAGTAAAAATAAATATCAATAAATTGCTTTAAATTTTCATACAATATATATTTGAAATCAAATATTTATTATTTTTTGGCCATAACCTGGCGTGGGAGCGAATTTCTGCCAGTCACAGGCTGTGTCATGCCCCTCCAGCCTTAGAATAGGAGGTAGTTGAAGCCTCCATCAATCATAATGTAATAACCCAACCCTATTGTGTTTAGCTGGTTAATGGGCATGGAGCAGGAGGCAGGGAGTGTGACTATCACATCTGAGCAGCCTATGTGACTATAGAGGAAATGCTCTGAATAGAAACTCACTGAAAACTAAGCATGTGCAGAGCTGCCAACACTGTTCTGAAAAATCCCCAGCTGAATTGGGGACAGAAGGTGGAGATAGAGAACAGCAGGATCAACCAGGTTTTTTCAGAATACAGAAAATTAATCTTATGGTAACTAGTGAGTGAGAATGAACAGCATGCAATACACCATTTATTGAACTTTTTTTTTTTTTTTTTTTTTTTTTTTATGATGTGGGTTTAGTGACACTTTTGTCTTCTCTGTCTTCATTGTTTAGCACCCATCTCAAAGTCGCCCAGGTGCCCCATCAAGACCAGCACCACTGCAGTCCCGTCCCAGTGAGGATGAAATCTGGAAACAAAGACGTCGACAACAGACAGAAGTTTCTGCCGCAGTAGAACGTGCCCGCAAAAGACGTGAGGAAGAAGAAAGGAGGATGGAAGAGCAGAGGAAAGCTGCATGCGCAGAAAAACTAAAGCGCCTAAATGAGAAATTTGCTGCTGCTACTACAACTACTGCTGCTACTACTACATCTGCAGCAGCTCCTGACAAACCCACAGCTGAAAAATCTCCAGAGGAAAAAATTATAGCTGAAGAATCTTCTCAAGATTCTCTCCCTAAAGAGGAGCAAGCTATTGAAAATGACCAGCTTATGAAAGAAGTAGAACAGGAAAGACCAGAGACTCCTCCTGTACAACATGAAGAGACCAAGGAAGAAGTCGTCTCCCATCCTGATCTGGAGCTTGTACAAGAGAGTGAAAGTGTCCCTGATTTGGAAGAAAAATCAGATTTAGGTATTCCGTTTCTGACTTTCCGTGTTTTTTTTTTTTTTTTCTTTTTTTATATCACGTTCAACTACTGTAGAAGTTCTATAAATATATTTGTAGCTAAAACACTTGTGCTGAGCAGCAGATTTCAAGTGGAATGTTATCCATTTAGAAAAGGCTATATAATATAGCTGGACCTGTGTATTTATTTTAAAGGCTGACTCCATTGTCTTATTGTACAGTACAAGACACGTGAGTTAATTCTTAGACCTGGGGGGGGGGTGGGGGTCGTTCTATGCTGCTACCCTCAGGTGATAGGACACTGGCAAAAGCTCTGCTTTTTCACCAGTTTTCCTGTGACTGAAGCTTCTGTCAAGATCTGACAGCTTATCGCTTTATGGCTTAGTAGCGGCTTTAGTAGCTGTTACTCTTGATGTACATCTTGGGAGCCATACCCGGACCCCGCCACAGTGGTGACAGACTGTAATGTTTGCTTCAGGCATTGGATCCTGTGTCTGGTACTCACCTTTGTACGTGGTGCAACAAGTGAGTTAGCTGTAGGGTGCTATACAGATCCAAGGCCGTGGTCTCTTCCTATGGCACCCAGACCCTGAAGACCCCTTAAGGGATATGCCCATTGTGGCAGGCAAAGCCTGGCACAGGACCAGCTATTATGTGGATAAGGTAAGACAGGGTTTTCATGTACCTTTTTTTTAATGTACTGGTTCCTTGGCTATATATAATTTGTTGGATTATTACCTGAATGTTTTGGCTACTACACTATATCCTATAATACAAACCATGCTAGGATTCAAAAGTGTTTTTAAGGCACAGGTAATGTTGTAATCTACTCATTTGGACTTTTTTTTTTTTTTTTCAATGTCTCACTTACTCAACCTTTTATAGGTAATGTTGTTCTAGCATTTACCCATTTTAAATTTGTAATCTTTTCTTTCACCTCACTACTGCAAGTTCCTCTCTGGCTAGTAAAACATAGGCGTCAGAAGACTGTTGACTGCACACTTTTTTGCCGACAACACAAGCTGATCATTTGCCATCTTACCTGTTGCCTGCTACCTCAGAACTTAGTAGGCACCTGGGTTATTACAATTCTTTCATACCAAACACGCTCAGTCTGCATCCATTCTGTGGGTACCTCAGAGAAAGATCCCAATTTTGTTATAGTGGATTATAGGCACATGCGAGCTCACGGATCAAGCAGCAGGGATTTTGCTGCAGTCCTTGGGGAAACTTCAAAGTGCAGAGCCTTACATGCTCCCTAAATCGGACTCTCGAACACCCAACATCTGCCACTATGTCTACTCTATTCCAAAGGCTGTCACCACTTATGGAACCGAAGGGTACCAACCCCCATAAATGCTCTTCTGCCTCTCTTCTGATTATATATAGACATTACAACCTGAACTGGCTAGTTTACTTCCATTTGCAGAAGTGAAGAGGATGCTGCTGAAGATTTTCTTTCTACACCTAGTGCTGCTCATTTCCCACGTATTCTTCCAAGCACAAAAAAAAAAAAGCTATTCCTAGAAAGCCTTTCTGTATTCTTTATCAATCCGATTGGTCCTTTTTATAATTAACCCAACTTGGAGAGGTTATTCCCTTATTTTTTGTATGCCTGGTTACCCAATGGCAAGGAGAGTTCAAAAAGAAATGGGCTCTTCTCACTTTGGACCTGCTCATTATAGCGCTAAATTATTTTCCATTAACGGCATTCCTCCTTTTTTTTTTTTTTTTTTCTCCTTTATGGATTCAGCCGATAAGCATTTGGAGACTCTTTTGAAGTCTTTCTGTGCTTTTGCAGGTCCTTGTCAGTTGCCCAGACCATGGCAAACTTGACTAGAGAAATCAATAGTGAACCAAATATAGATAATCCTAATCTTGCTGCTTGATTACAACTCTAGTCCTCAGCTCACTCTTCTGTGTAGACGCCATGGCAAATGTAATCCATCAAATCCCCAGAATGTTCTTCCCTATTGAATGGGCCTCCTCTACCATAGGGGTATATTTCAAGCACCTTCTTCAATCATTCTTACTTCATGGGGTCTTTATTGCTGCACTTAGGAGTCATTTTCATACACTTCACAGGTTTAGGTTTCTAGTCCACTTCAGGTTTTTCTATTCTGACAATTTCTTGTAAAGAGTTCACATTTCCTAACCCTTATGTGTCAGCCAAGTAGAAGCTTAGGTCCTTCCTACTAGACCGGCTGGTTTTGTTGATTTACAGGGGCTTTTTTCCAGCTCCCTTTTCTAGTACCAGTTTCTACTAGGGTCTTGAGGTTAACCATTTGCTTTCCCCTCGCTAAACTGGAATTTGATATTCTACTCCCATGGTTGGTCCACGTTGTCCAGCATCTTGCTTGATCTATGGTTTGGGGCTCACTTCCATGTTGTTCCTTTTTAGTTGATGGCCATCATTTGCTTGGTCTTGGGCATCATGCTCATTCTCCATGTCCTCCCTCCTGTCTTGTTGGCAAGTGTTCTATCAGCAAGGTAGTTCAGCCCTATCTGGTGGCAGATTTGGATGTTTGATAGCCAGCCAGCTCTTAGGCTGTGGGCAGTCCTCAGTTCTTTTAGCAGTTGCTGTCTGCCCACCCCTTCAGCTGTACTGCTTTTGGATATCCCAGAAATATGATTTCCTGTGTCACCCAATGGATGAGAGAGAAAATGGGATATTTGTACTCACTGTAAAATCGTTGTATCTAAAAATGTATTTTTAGATGCCATGCAAATCTATGGCTTTTGGCTCGCAGCTGATCCGCATCAGTGTAAACCGGGACTAAGGCTCCATTCTCACTTGGGCGTTTTGGGATTGTGGCAGAATTGCTGCGATTCTGCCTGTAATCTCAAAACGCACTAAAATTGCAAAATGCAGATGCGATAACTTAAAACGCGGTGCAATATTGCTGTGATTGTCGTGCAGCAGATTACATCGTGAGAAGCTTGTCAGCCAAAAAGGAGCAGGAGCTTGCAGCAAAACCGCACCGCGCTTTGAAAATAATGGCACCTGAACCTGCATTTTGTGCTTGTAGTGCGTTTTGAGATCGCAGGCAGAGTCAAAGTAATTCTGCCGCAATCCCAAAATGCCCAGGTGTGAATGGAGCCTCATGCAGTGGACATCGGAGCGTTTGATTTGGCTGCTCAGCACGCGCTTGTACTGAGAACTCAAGTGCTTTCATGTGCCTGGGTAACCTTAACGAATGATTTTTTTTTCCTTCTCATTGAGGCCAGTGCCTCATTTACTTGCTCAGGAGATGCGCTTCTGCTGAACGTTGAGAGCCAGACACTTCCCTTTCATGACAAACACCCAGTTGGTGCTCATAACATGGCAAGGTCTCTCCCCTTCCTGCTAGTACCCGGGTGCAATTCTGGAGACAGGCAGGGAGGTGAGTAGGAGATAAACAGCGCAGTGTTAAAACCTTGTTTAAAAGTGGTTTTGGTTAAAAAAAAATATTGTAATCAGTAGATGGGGACCCCGATTTTGTTTAAGAAAATTTCCCCTGGAGAACTTTGGTGCACTTAATTCCAAGTGCAGTTCTCTTTAAGGTCTAGATTTTATTTCCAGTATGTAATGTAAGCTTTATATGTTGACCTTTTGTATTTTAAACAGTTTTTTTCTTTTTCTTCTTTTCATAGTTGTGGAAGAACCACAGTTTACAAGAAAAGATAGTGTTTCAAGTGACCAAGAAAACTCCCCACCAGCAATACCTTTGCAATTAGCAACACCTCTCCCTGTCATCCAACCTCCTTCACTTCCATCTCCGGTTAGTGCTCTTCCACCTGCTCCCTCCCCAGTACCAGGGCCTGTGTTAGCACATGACAATGACTCGGATGCAGGAACCCAACCACGTCCTTCTGTATCCTCTGGATACTCCAAACAGTTTCAGAAATCGTTGCCTCCGAGGTTTCAGCGGCAACAGGTACTGCTTCACCCATGTTCCATATCATACTATGTTGTGTTGAAAATCCCACTACCATCCTTTGCGATTTCACTGTTTAATGGACTTGTGCCTTTTATGCGTTTTAGGAACAGATGAAACAGCAGCAGTGGCAGCAACAACAACAGGGTGTACTCTCCCAGCCTGCACAGTCACAACCTTCGAGCAGTCCCGTTCCTCCCCCACAGCACAGGCCTCTTTACCAGCCTATAGGACCTCATCCTCAGCATTTGGCTTCCATGGCATTTGATCCTCGCTGGCTGATGATGCAGCCATACATGGATCCCAGAATGATGTCTGGAAGACCTACAATGGATATGCCACCCATGCATCCTGGTAAGATCGCTCATTCATTGTTGCTTCCTTATGTGTTTCCTTATATTTACAGTAGCTACCCTCAATATAAGTAAAATGAAAGCAGTGGATATATTGGCATGCTAATTGTGCCAAAATGAAGTTCATCATTCCCTTTATTTATAGGGATGATACAAACCAAGCCAATGATGAGACGTGAACAGATGGATGCTTCAGCAACTGCTTCTGAACCATATGACCACATGCCTCGATCTGTAAGAGATCATGGGGTACCACTGTCTGAGCCTCGCATGATGTGGGGAGCAGAGTCTTACCCACACGCAGACACCCCACAAGTTTCTTCATCTGTAAAAGAATCTGAGGCACCTGAAGATTACAGGTAGAGTTGTATGTTTGTGTTTTCCTGTGTACACGCACAGCTTTTAAATTTCTGTACTTGTTTAAGTTTAACCACTTTTCTGGCACTTTTACATGTAACGATCAGTATTTTTTTGCTAGAAAATTATTTAGAACCCCCAAACAAAGCAGAGGCCCTAGAGAATAAATTGGGTTTTGCAAATTTTTACATGGTACTCACGCAGCGTTTTTTTTAACACCATTTTTTTTTTAAAAAATGCACTTTATTGAATTTTAATACAAACAAAATGCATTTTTTGCAAAATATTAAAGATAATGTTTGGTATCTATTTATTCAACCTAACATGTCGCGCTTTAAAATTGCACACCCACTGTGTTCCGGGGGGGCCAGGGAGCGTGTAGGGCGGACTCTATCTCCCCTGGCTACCCGCGATGGCTCCCCCGCAGTGAGAGAACGGAGGTCCGTGTATGTAAACCCGGATCTCAGTTCTGACAGAGGGGGAAGGGCTGTGATCACAGGCTCCCTGTATATGGAAGCCGTGATTACTCCCCTCCCCCTGCCGGCACAACCCCCATACAGTTAGAACACACTGAGGGAACACAGTTAACCCTTAGAGCGCCCCCTCCAGGTTAACCCCTTCACTGCCAATGGCATTTAAACAGTAATCAGTGCATTTTCATAGCACTGATCACTGTATAAATGCCAATGGACCCAAAAAAGTGTCAAAATGGTCCGACATGTCCGCCACAATATCACAGTACCACTCAAAATCGCAGATCGCCACCATTTCTAAAAAATAAAAACCTCATAAATTAATTCTCATCATTCGTAAACGCGGCAACTTTTGCCCAAACCAATCAATAAAGGCCAATTGCGATTTTTTTTTAACCAAAAATATGAGGGAGAATATAAATCGGCTAAAACCAATGAAAAAAAATGTTTTTTTATATTTTTTTGAGATATGTATTTTAGCAAAAAGTAAGAAATATTGTTTTTTTTTGCAAAATTGCCGCTCTTATTTTGTTTATAGTAGTGATCAGAAATGACGCAGAGGTGATCAAATACCACCAAAAAAAAGGCTCTATTTGTGGGGAAAAAAAGGACGCAAATTTTGTTTGGGTACAACATCGCACGACCGCGCAATTGTCAGTTAAAGCGATGCAGTGCCGAATTGCAAAAAATGCTCTGGTCCTAAACTGGGAAATCCTTCCGGGGGTGAAGTGGTTAAGAGCGCAAGCAACTGTGTCATTAATCAATGGGTTTAGTTATGCTTCAAGTGACAGTTAGGCTTAGTCTCAGGAATTAGATATTACAAGCATAACTAAAAGCAACACTTTTTTTGGGGGGTGGAGAATGGCAAAAACCACTGTTAGGTTGGTGCTCAATATTTTGGGATGGGGGCGGCAAACCAA
This sequence comes from Glandirana rugosa, assembly GCA_018402905.1. NCBI lineage: Eukaryota > Metazoa > Chordata > Amphibia > Anura > Ranidae > Glandirana > Glandirana rugosa. The sequence goes on along the minus strand of BLSH010258249.1, from coordinate 453,681 downwards.
TGCCAAAAAAAAAAATTGGCTTTAGATACACTGTAAGTTTAAGTGAAAGCTGTCTGGCTAAGAAAAAACTGCTGCAAGTATAATGTATAAGCAGTGTGACAAGGGGGGTCTTTAACTCTTGTGGTAGGTGCATGCTCAGTGGGTTTCCGACAGCCAGGATCCCTGTTTGAGGGCATGGTAGCCCATTTTTATGAAAAGAAAAGTTCAAAGTAAACAGAAATCACAGGGTTTTCCCTTGCAGGGGGTTGTCACCATCCATATGCTGGAAACAAACTTATATACTCAGCCTCCTGGCTCATCAGCGAACATTAGCTCTCCTGGCTAATGGTTCAGTAGCCCTCCTGGCTATAACGAAATCCTAACCTTCCTGGGTTGAAAGCAATCCGTTGTGGCGGGATCGCGGGTTACGCCTGCCTCCTTGCAGACGTGGACCCCCAGTCCTGCCTCCTGCAGCCTGTGACCCCTGGAGATCGCCTGTCTCCCTTCTCCCAATGTGTGCCACTGAAGCCTTGGCCTGGCTGCCTTAACAGGCCTCCACCCAGCTGTGCAATCAGAGTCCTGGTAAGTCCCAAAACCTGGACCCAGGACTGGGGATCTCATCCCACCCAGATCTCTAAGAGATCCCGAAACTGACTTTTTAAAGCGGTAGTAAACCCATGCATTTAACAGGTTAAAAACCAGTCACATTTCTGGCACGTGCCGGAAATGTAACACTCCCATTGGTTGTGCTCTAAACCAAACTGTCACGGACAATTCCGTCGGTCCGGTTCCGAAGTCACCGTGTGTAACCCTCTTCCCTCTGTCCGCTAGAGGTCCCCAGTGTCCGACGTCCTCCGTCCTGACCCCCAGGTGCAGACGTTCCTCCGTCCGCATTGGGCGCTAGGGCGGTGTTGCCTA
>BLSH010258249.1:439869-452774 GCA_018402905.1 Glandirana rugosa | reverse complement strand
AATATTAAAGATAATGTTTGGTATCTATTTATTCAACCTAACATGTCGCGCTTTAAAATTGCACACCCACTGTGTTCCGGGGGGGCCAGGGAGCGTGTAGGGCGGACTCTATCTCCCCTGGCTACCCGCGATGGCTCCCCCGCAGTGAGAGAACGGAGGTCCGTGTATGTAAACCCGGATCTCAGTTCTGACAGAGGGGGAAGGGCTGTGATCACAGGCTCCCTGTATATGGAAGCCGTGATTACTCCCCTCCCCCTGCCGGCACAACCCCCATACAGTTAGAACACACTGAGGGAACACAGTTAACCCTTAGAGCGCCCCCTCCAGGTTAACCCCTTCACTGCCAATGGCATTTAAACAGTAATCAGTGCATTTTCATAGCACTGATCGCTGTATAAATGCCAATGGTCCCAAAAAAGTGTCAAAATGGTCCGACATGTCTGCCGAAATATCGCAGTACTGCTAAAAATCGCAGATCGCCACCATTACGAGTAAAATATAAAAATAAAACTAAAAACCCCATAAATGAATAAATTCTCATCATTCGTAAATGCGGCAACTTTTGCGCAAACCAATCAAAACGCTGATTGCGGGGGTTTTTTTTACCAAAAATATGAGGAAGAATATAAATCGGCCAAAACCGATGAAAAAAATTTTTTTTTATATTTTTTTTCTTTGGATTTGTATTTTAACAAAAAGTAAGAGATATTGATTTTTTTTTTTTTTTTTTTTGCAAAATTGTCGCTCTTTTTTTGTTTAGCGGTGATCAGAAATGGGACAGAGGTGATCAAAAAAGGACGCAAATTTTGTTTGGGTACAACGTCGCACGACCACGCAATTGTCTGTTAAAGCGACACAGTGCCGAATCGCAAAAAGTGCTCTGGTCTTAAACTGGGAAATCCTTCCAGGGCTGAAGTGGTTAAGGACCAAGCCTATTTTTGACACTGTTTACAAGTTAAAATCCTTTTTCTCCTTATGTTCACTGACAGACGCAGCTCTTCATTGACTTTGTGGGGTTTTATGTTCGTCCCACTAGGAGTTAACTAGGCAGGGAAAAGAATCAGCTGGCCCCTCCCCTGGGGGCCGTCCTCTCTTCCTACATCAAACCCCCTCACAGTATAGCTCTTCAGTTTCAATGCCTAGTTCGCAAGGAGTTGACCTGGCTTCCCTGCTATAGGGAACTGCGGTCCTGTTATGACCATTTTTTTATTTTTTATTTGGGGCGTGTCTGATCTGGTGGCTTCGGTACTCGGCCCTAACTCAGGGGACGTCGTTCCTGCCTCTTCAGGGGCTGATAATCACCACAGACGCCAGCCTGACGGGCTGGGGTGGAGTCCTGGGGCAGCTATCAGCCCAGGGCCGTTGGTCGGCCCAGGAGGCTCGCCTGTCCATCAACGTGCTGGAGCTGAGGGCAATCAGACTGTGTTTTTTTTCATTGGACAATGTGATTGCAAGGCCGTCTAATCCGAATACTTTCGGACAATGCCACAGCGGTGACGTATGTGAATCATCAGGGCGGCGCAAGTAGCCCAGCGGCGGCTGCAGAGGCAGCTCGGATACTGCGTTGGGCGGAACTTCACGTTCCGGCTATCTCAGCAATTTACATTCCAGGTGTGGAGAACTGGCAGGCGGACTTTCTCAGTCGCCAGAAGCTGGACCAGGGGGAGTGGTCCCTCCACCCGGAGGTGTTCAATCTGATTTGCCGCAGATGGGGGACGCTGGCTGTGGATCTCATGGCGTCCCGGTTCAATCACAAAGTGAGAAGCTTTTGTGTCCAGAACAAAGGATCCGTTGGCAGTGGCCACGGACTCTCTGGTGGTCCCCTGGAGCCATTATCGTCTCCTGTACTCCTTCCCTCCGATACTTCCGCTCCCGAGATTGGTGCGCAGAACAATGCTGGAGGGAATACCAACTATTCTGGTGGCCCCAGATTGGCCCCGGCGCACCTGGTACGCCGACGTGGTGCAAATGGTGGCAGACGCTCCCTGGCGGCTCCCGCTGAGACGATCTTCTGTCTCAAGGACCCATATTGCATCCTGCTTTACCCTCACTGGCTTCGACGGCTTGGCTATTGAGTCCCAGGTGCTGGGGGATAGGGGAGTGGCCGACTCCGTGATCCCTACTCTGTTAAAAGCTCGCATGTGCACTTCTCGCAAGATTCCTCACCGCACCTGGAAGACTTACATTGCTTGGTGCGAGGCGGAGGGCTATAACCCTCGCTCGTTTGTCGTGTCCAGGGTCCTGACCTTTTTACAACAGGGCTTGAATAAACATTTGGCCTTGAGTACTATCAAAGGCCAGATCTCGGCCTTAGCCATACTCTTTCAGAGATCTTTGGTTTCGCACTCCTTGGCTCGTACCTTTGTACAAGGTGTGCGACATGTGGCGCCTCGGGTGAGATCCCCGATGGCTCCGTGGGATCTGAATCTGGTGCTTTCTGTTCTTCAAAAACCACCTTATAGAAAAATCAGGGAGATCCCCTTACAACTTCTGTCGCAGAAGGTGGCCTTCTTAGTCGCCATCACTTCTGCCAGACGAGTGTCGGAATTGGCTGCACTATCGTGCAAGTCTCCTTATTTGGTAATGCATAAGGATAAGGCGGTCTTGCGACCCCCTTCCTTCTTTTCTTCCGAAGGTAGTCTTTTCTTTTCAGATCAATGAAGATATTGTCCTACCTTCGTTGTGCCCTCGTCCATCGCACCCAAAGGAGTTTGAGTTGCATGCCTTAGACGTAGTGAGGGCCTTACGGGTGTGCTTGGCTGCTACAGCTCCCTTTCAAAAAGCTGATGCCTTGTTTGTTCTGCCAGAGGGCCCGCGCAAAGGCTTGGCGGCCTCTTCAGCTATGATTTCTCTTTGGATTAGAAAATCCGTGACTCATGCGTATTCTGTTCGGGGCAAGGTTCCCCCTTTTCCGGTCACGGCTCCCTCTACACGGGCGGTTAGTACTTCCTGGGTCTTCAGACACCAGGCATCGTTGTCACAGGTGTGCAAAGCGGCCGCTTGGGCCTCGGTTCACACGTTTAATAAGTTTTATAAAGTTGATGTGTTTGCATCTTTGGATGCTGCTTTTGGCCACAAAGTCTTGCAGGCGGCAGTGTAGGCGCGACTGGCGCCTTCTCAGAGGTTCAGTTGGGTACTGTTGTTAGCGTTCACCCACCCCTCTTTTTTGACACAGCTTGGGGACGTCCCCACAAAGTCATGAAGAGCTGCGTCTGCCAGTGAACGTAAGGAGAAAAAGGGATTTTATTAAAACTTACCGTAAAATCCTTTTCTCCGAGTTCACTGACAGACGCAGCACCCACCCCTCTGGGCTCTGTTTCTATACAGCTTGTGTACGAACTGAAGAGCTACACTGTGAAGGGGTTTGATGTAGGAAGAGAGGACGGCCCCCAGGGGAGGGACCAGCTGATTCTTTTCCCTGCCTAGTTAACTCCTAGTGGGACGAACATAAAACCCCACAAAGTCAATGAAGAGCTGCGTCTGTCAGTGAACTCGGAGAAAAGGATTTTACGGTAAGTTTTAATAAAATCCCTTTTTTTCTTTTTTTTTTTTTTTTTTGCTAGAAAATTACTTTTTTGAAGACACTCAAGTATAAAATGGCAGTCATTGCAATACTTTGTCACACCGTATTTGTGCAACGGTCTTACAAATGCAATTTTTTTGGAAAAAAATTTTTGAATTAAAAAATAAGAAAACCGTAAAGTTAGCCCAATTTTTTTCTATATTGGGAAAGATAATGTTACCCCGGGTAATTGAAACACAGCATGTCATGCTTCAAAATTGTGCCCGCTCATGGAATGGCGACAAACTTTGGTACTTAAAAATCTGCATAGGCAACATTTAAAAATGTATACAGGTTTCCAGTTTTGAATTACAGAGGAGGTCTAGTGGTAGAATTATTGCTCTCGCTCTAATGATCGCGGCGATACCTCACATGTGTGGTTTGAATACCCTTTTCATATGTGGGTGCAACTTAAGTATGCATTCGCTTCTGTGCGCGCTTTTATTTTTACACTGTCCTTTTAAAAAAGAAAAAAAAACATTTTTGGATCACTTTTATTTCTATTACAAAGAATAAACATCCCTTGTAATAGAAATAAGCATGATAGGACCTCTTTAATGTGAGATCTTAGGTCAAAAAGACCTCATATCTCACATTTACACTTAGGGCCCTTTCACACGGACGTTTCCGTGTGCGGGCTTCATTTCTCCCTATGGGAAATCTGTCCGTTGTCGTCCGATCCGAAGACCGATGAAAAAATAGGGTTTTCCTCCGTCACAGCGGAGCAGAGAGTGACAGTGTTAGCGGACATGTCTCCGCTGACATCCTTTGCTCCATAGGGGCTGCATGGAGGCTCCGTTCAGGTCCGTCTGAAAAAACTGACAGGAGGACCTGAACGGAACGTCCATGTGAAAGGGCCCTTAAAAGCAAAAGAGGAGAAAGGTCTTCCTTTTTTTTTTTTTTCTTGTCCTTATAAGGTCGGAAGTGGCGTTTGACGTCGCTCCGGTCCTTCCAAGTGTATAGAGTCAAGTGATTGCTATCATGCCCTCATTCGACTTCCTGCCAAACATGGAATAGCATCGGATCGTCTCCATCACTACCAACGGATCCGGTAAGCAGTGGAGACGACTGGGACGCGGAGCGAAGGGGGCACCTCTCCCACCGCAGATAATGGTCTCGCTGTGATTCTGCTGCAGAGACCACTTTTATCTTAAAGCGGACCACCCGCCATTGAAGAAAAATTCTGGCGTTATGCTGCCTATCTGCTGTCATAACAGTATTTAACGTCAACCGACATATATCAATGGCAGGCGGTCCTGAAGTGGTTAACAGCTTTTACGGGTTACCACTTTAGATTTACAGAGGAGGTATAGTGCTAGAATTACCGCCCATGATCTGATGTTCGCGGTGATACCTCGCATGTAGGACAATAACAATTTGCATGTGTGCAAGTGTGCAAGACCAGCATGTGCGTTAGCCTTTGCACGAGAGCATGGGAGGATGGGTCAGTTTAAATGTGTTTTTTTGTGTTTTTTTTAGTTTTTGCACTGTTGCTTAATTTTTTCATCACACCCCAAATCCCTCCTCTGCCCTTTAAAAGCATTCGATCACACCAAGATTGGTGTTTTTGAATGCTTTTTTTTTTTTTTTTTTTTAAATGGTGCTGTTGACATCCGGGTAAACCGGAAATGCTGTCAGGCAATCACTTTTGGGATGCCATAGCCGAGAGATGAGCCGGGCTTTGTTCGGCTTTCTGATTAGCAGGTGGGCACGTCGGCTGGTCACTCAGGTCTCTTGGTGGGGCCGGAGAGCGCCTGAGAGAGCTGCTGTAGGTGCTGGGACAGGAGGACATTCCCTTCCAATGCTTGTAAAAACAGTCCAGCGGTTAGCCGCTAGGATTGCTTTTACAAGAGAGCTGACCACCAGCTTAAAAAACAAGCAACGGTACCAGGGTGATGCCTGCAGCTGCACGCATCATCTGGTATAACCACTTTAGGTCCGACGACGTATGGTTATGTCGCTGGTCCGCAAGTTAACCAGGTGTCGTCTTAGAAAGGCGTTATCTTAACCACTTCCTTACTGGGCACTTAAACCCCCCTCCTGCCCGGACCAATTTTCAGTTTTTAGCACTGTCGCTCTTTGAATGACAATTGCGCGGTCGTGCGACGTTGTACCCAAACAAAATTGGCGTCCTTTTTTTTCCCACAAATAGAGCTTTCTTTTGGTGGTATTTGATCGCCTCTGTGTCATTTCTGATCGCCGCTATAAACAAAAAAAGAGCAACAATTTTGAAAAAAAACAATATTTTTTTACTTTTACTATAATAAATATCCAAAAATAAAAAATAAAAAACAAATTTATTCATCAGTTTTGGCTGATTTATATTCTTCTACATATTTTTGGTTAAAAAAATCGCAATCGGCGTTTATTGATTGGGTTGCGCAAAAGTTATAGCGTCTACAAACTATGGACATTGATTTATGGCGTTTTTATTATTTATTTTTTTTTTTTTACTGGTAATGGCGGCGATCTGCGATTTTTATCGGTAATGCGATATCAGGGCGGACATGTCGGACGTTTTTGACACTTTTTTGGGACCAATGACATTTATACAGCGATCAGAAATTTAAATGTCCACTGATTACTGTGTAAATGTCATTGGCAGTGAAGGGGTTAACCTGCAGGGGGCAGTGAAGGGGTTAACTATGTTCCCTGGGTGTGTTCTAACTGTGGGGGGGCGGGGTTGACAGGGGCATGACAGATCTAACTGATCCCAGTGACAGGGATCAGTAGATCTGGCATGCCCCCCTCACAGAACTCCTGTCTGTAAGGAGATCGCGGGTCTCCGGCGGACATCGGGTCCGCCCGACCCGCGGGCACGCTCCCGCGGTGTGCGGCGGCACGTGCATGCGCCGCTCGCGGGAGCGCGCCCAGCACGAGCCGAATGGGAGGACGTCTATTGACGTCCTCCCGGCATTTTAGAGCCGCGCTGTAGCCGTCATTCGGCTATAGCGCGGATGCAAGGTAGTTAAGTGCAGACATGTAAATAGCCGTGCAACCCTATGTTTTTTTCTTCTGTATTACTTTTCAAATTGCTAAAGAAGCCTCAAAAGATTCACGTGTATTTTTGATGCAAACTGTTACGTGTGTGTGTGTGTGTGTGTATGCATTTTGGAATCGTTCTAAAAATGAATGTTTACTTTTTATTTTCTCTTTTGTCAGATCTGAAACCTCTGTAGATCAAGACATAATATCTGAAACCTACTCAATGGACCGTATAACTTTTGAACCACAACACAAATCGGACTTCTTCTCGAGATCTCGAGAGCCTGATATTCACAGTGCACCTATAAGGCATCCAGAACCTGTTCAGTTACCGCAGGCAGAGGAACAAGACACAGGACTTCCTGAGTTTGATCAAACAGAGAAGCAGGCCCCCTTAGATGATGCTACCCACATTGATATCCAACCTGTCTTGACCAGAAGTTTATCCAGCGAGTCAGCACATGCCATGAAACCGGAAGAAAGGAGAGCAGACTCTGTGCCTGCAACTTCTAAAGTTTTGGCTAGACTACCAGAACCTACAAAAGAGGTAGTGGAAGAAAAACCGAGGAAAGAGAGTTTTCAGAGTTCCAAAGCACCTGAACTTCCAAAAATAGAAAAACCTTTCAAACCCAAATCTGAAACCAGGTGGGGCCCAAGACCTGGTTCTCGCAGTAGAGACGAAGGTATGGATAGACCCATAAGGAGATCAGGCCCTATCAAAAAACCTATTCTTCGGGACATGAAAGAGGAGCGAGAATTGAGAAAAGAAAGGGAGGAGGAGAAATTCGGGCAAGAAAAAATGGTGAAACACGAAAAAGTAGAAAGAAAACCTTCACCAGCTAAACCAGCATCTAGTCCTCTTCACCCAGTCAGTAAAACTGAACAAGATAAACAATTGCCTGAAGCTGCCACTGTTCCTAAAGTGCAAAGTGTTAACACCTTACGCTCAGAAAAGCCTTTGGAAAGCGCACCTGAAATTACACCTAAACCAGTTTCTCAGCCAGCGCCACCTAGTCAGCCAAGTAAGGAAGAAAAAATTGTACGGGTCGTTAGCAAGGAAAACAAAGATCCTCCCTTGGATAAGCCCAAACCAGATTCAAAGCCTCCATTGGTTTCGCAGACCAGTTCTTCAACAATACCTCATCGAAGAGAGCCTCTGCTCCCCCCAAGAGCTTATAGGAAAGAGGCTAGAGACAGAGACTGGTTTCCTGAACAAGGATATAGGGGTAGAGGGCGGGGAGAGTACTACTCCAGAGGAAGAAGTTACCGAGGTTCCTATGGAGGTAGGGGGAGAGGAGGCAGGGGTCAAAGTAGAGACTACCCACATTACAGAGACCCTAAACCCCGCAGTGAGCAAGTTCCTCCTGGAGCTGTAAGGCGAAGGGATGAAAGTGAAACTCGCAGTGAAAGCTCAGACTTTGAAGTTATGCCCAAGAGGCTCAGACAACGTGGGTCTGAAACAGACTCTGACAGTGAAGGCCGTGAAAGTGCAAGTGACACACCTTTATCAGATAAGGAAAGTGCAAGTAGAAGTAAACCTCGCAGAGATGACCGAACTGAAATCAAAAGGGCCCCTAAATCTGTTTCAGCTTTAAAATCTGAGCCTGGAGCTCCAAGGCCAGAGGGTAGAACATCTGAAAGACACTTCCCTAGAGAGGATGACTCTAGAACAAGACCTGGCTTCTTGCCAAAAGGAGAACCTTCCCGTAGAGGCAGAGGAGCTGGAAGTTTTCGGCGTGGGGGAAGAGAGCCTGGCATCCGTATGTCACGCCCCCCACCACCACGAAGATCTAATTATAGGGATAACCAATGGATGCCAAGACAGCAGGAATCAAGACCACCACCTCCTCCAAGACTGGATGAAGGGGAAAACAAACATGAGCATCCAACTTTACCTGCAGGAGACAAAAGGCCGCTTATTAAATTTGAGCGTAAATTTGATCCTTCGAGGGACAGACCACGACGGCAGAGACCAACACGTCCACCAAGACAAGATAAGCCTCCGAGATTTAGACGATTAAAAGAAAGGGAAAGAGAAGATGCTGGGAAACCTGTTGAGGTTACTGGATCTTCTAATCAAGGAGTGCCTGTCTCTAGTACTGTTCATGAACTTCCCTCTGATTTCTCTGGTAACAAAACACCAGACTTGTCTAATCATAATTCCTCTGATCAGGCCAACGAGGAGTGGGAAACTGCTTCAGAAAGTAGTGACTTCAATGAAAGACGGGAAAGAGATGAGCGGAAAGCTGCCACATCCACCAATATTCAGTCCCCTGCATCTAGCAAAACTGCTGATGGCTTGGCTCAGTCTCCACCTAAAAGAGAGAGTGCCAAAAGAAGTTTTTCCAGTCAGAGACCTGGCATGGATCGTCAGAACCGTAGAGGAAATGGTGGCCCTCCCAAACCCAGTAGGCACTATTCTGGACCCAGGAGCGAAAGGCGGAGTGGCACTTCACTGCAGAGGGGGAAAAGAGGGTAAGCCAAATGCAAATTTTTTTTTTTTTTTTTTTTAAGGTCCTAAAGTGTCTATGGCAGCGTTTGTTTTGAGTGAATAGCACTGTTATTGCTGTCTGTCTCTGTTAAGTAATAGAGGAGAGATCCTCTAGTGGGGACACCTGCTCTGATTACAACTAAGAGGGAGTTTTCCTCACTTTGGAGGTATTCGTTCTCACTGTTGTGTCTGCAAGACGGGAAGTGAAGAGAAAATTTTCAAATGAGATTCAGATGGCAATAAATGCTGGTTTTAACCGTTCCCTTTTCTATCCAAAAGGGTAGGGGGTCAGATGAAGTATTACCTTTTCAGGCTGGGTTCACACTGCAGCATGGAGCGGCTCCCAGCAGGGGTCCAGTGCGTCCCTGTTCACTGTTTCAGGTCCGATTTCAGTCTGAATTTTTGGCTGAATTTGGACCTGAAACAGACCAGAAGGCTCGCAGGACGCCTGTGCAATTTGCACCGGAGCCGCTCCGGAGATGTGTGAACCCGCTCCATAGAGAGCCGGCCACAATCTTCAGACATGCGAATTGGATGCAGTGAAACCCACATCCAATTCGTAATAGTGTGAACCCAGCCTTAATGTGCATTCATTTGTAATCCTAGCGAGTATTAAAATGTCACCATTGTGAATTACAACTTTGCACACTGATAATGACTGGTATTCCAGTGATTCTCCTTTTTCCCAGTTTCTCTTCCTTGCTCAGATAATATGAACCCAGTGCTGATGGAGAGGGACAGGGGAAGGGCAAGCAAGGATGTTGTGCAGGCACCCAACATCCTCATCAGCAGAGGACACCATCAGTTATTAGGATGCCCGCAGCTGGCCCTTATGGTGCCCAAGGTTGTAATGTTGCACAATAAAAACCTGTGGCTTTGTGTAACAAAATGGCAGGCTTGATTCACTTGCATTCTTGACAATTATTGGGGAATTTGGGGCAATTTTTAGGCATTTTTCCAAGGCACCCCTGAAGAGCCCAAAGGCACCCCAGGGTGCTATGGCATCCTGGTTGAAAAAGACTGTCCTAGGACATGCCCTGAAACAAATCTCCAGAGTGGCCCTAATCTCTATTCACAATGTGCAGAATCTTGTAGTTAAAAGCCTGGACAGCTGAAGCTACCTGTACAAAGGGCTGCACACATATGCCTTTTTCAAGGAAGGCCTCTATTTGTTGAGGCCAATTCACCGAAAATGTCGCAGGAAAGAAGGTTTTCCTCCTACAGCCGAAAATTCCTCAAAAGCCTATTAACTTTTCAAAATGCAGAGCACCTAGCGCACCACCCAGGTTTCAACTGCAAAACCCAAGTTCAGCCCTTCCTTTTAAAAAGGTGGTAGACTTTGATCACGAATGAGAACAAGCCAGAAAGGGTGCTGTCATCTGAATGTAAACTGTGCATAATGAGCATATAATCATAAATAAGTAATACACTCAGAATGTGAATAAGAAATCGGAATGTCATTAGTACTTGTCATCTGGAAGGTGGCAGAGATCGGCAAGCGAGCATCGTTGGCTTCCTGACTGAACTCTGCATCCACCAGGCTTGCCTGCTGATCTCTGCCCTCTACCAGATGACAACTCTCCTACTGATGACATGCTGATTTCTTCTTCACATTCTGTGAGTGCATTACTTATTTATGATTATATGCTCATTACAGTATACACAGTTTACACTCAGATGCAGACACCCTCTCTCACCTTGTTCTCATATGTGCATTAGCTTCACCCAAGACCTTTTCTTGGGGAGCTGCCACCTTCATGAAGTTCGATTGTCATACATATTTATCTCACTTGGTATTTTTGGGGGCCACAGCAGTGCTATAATTTTATATCTCGGCTTGAGTCACAAAGCCCAGCAAGTCTTCCCCAAAGCCCCCAATTCAAGTGGAACTTCAGTAATTTTTTCTTCTTTCCATTTATTAAATCCTCTGGCCTTGTTGTTTTAACTTTGGATAGTAAAACATTTTTTTTTCTACCAGTAAATACCTTATACAGCCCACTTCCTGTTTCTTGTCTGGTAAAAAGCCTAGGCGTTTGACATCATGCACGGCTCTCTCTCTCTCTTTCCTGAGAGTTTGCCAGGAAGGGAGGGGGGATGAGTCATAAGAGGGCCAATGAAAGCTGCAGGGCTGGAGGTGTCTCTTTTAAATCCAGGAAGTGAACAGGCAGCAGCTTCAGCTGGCCACAGTTAAAATTGATGCAGCCAATTTATGTGAGCAGACTGCAGTTCCTCTTTAAGGGGTGTCCTCACTCCTAAGAGATGAGGGATGCCTGTTACAGTTTGCTACTCTCTGGGTCACAGATCTCTGACCTGTAGGTCCAGTTAGTAGTTTCAGAGGGGCACAAAAGAGAAATCAGAACTCTCCACCCTCAACGCTTTTTTTTTCAGAATGTTCTGAACAACCTCTTGTCCCTTAGAGTAGTTGTGTCATTACCTCTGCAAGACCGGTTCAAAGGATTCTGTTCAAACCTGGTTACAGTACCAAAGGCCAACAGGGGTATTTGTCCAATTCTGAACTTAAAATTCCTTAACTAATATCTTCAAATTTCAAAATTAGTTTTCCCCACTTATCTGACACATGTAGTTTTGGATGTGAATATTCAGTTAAATGGGTGAGAATGAGTGGGTGTATTTGCCAATGACATACCGTCTAGCAGTCACCTTCAATTAAAGTGTAAGTTCAGAACTAACCTGCTTTCTGCCACATTTTAAACCTAATCTGTCTAACTCTGTAAAGCAAAAATCGCTATACTTATACTTATTCTGAAGCCCATCTGGTCCCTCCCAGCATCAGCTGTCAGCACTGGTTTCAGTGTGTAGGCGTGTGCAGGAGGGGCGGAAGCCCAATTGTAAGTCTATGGGTGACTTCACTTCCCAGCCATTTCACAGTCGTTGTCGGTCCTCTCCTTCACAGAGCATTTGCTGCTGGAAACCACACCAGCTGCAGAAAAGTATAGCGAGTTTTGCTTTACAGGTTTAGATGGATTAGGTTAAGAATGTGGCAGAGAGCAGGTTTGGAGTTAGTTTGTTTTTGTCTGAACTTGCACTTTAAAGGAAACTAATAAAACCTTTAGAGCCCGTTCACACAGGGGCGACTTGCGCTCCGACTTGTGTCGTCTCAAGTCGCTTGACATCTTAGCTCCCATTCATTTCAATGGGATTTGTCTTAATGTACGCTACTGAAGTCACTCCGACTTCAGAAAATGTTCCTGTACTACTTCAAGGCGACTTCTATCCGACTTGTGCCCATAGAATTCAATAGAAGTCGTCTCCAAGTCGGATCCCCCATCTATAGTGAAGCGACTTTACAGTTTAAAAGAAAAGCATTTTTGAAGGCAAGCCCCTCCCTCCCTTCCCTGATTAACCACAGGCAAAGTCGCCTGCCAGAGTCACGCTGAAGTTGCGTTAAAAATCGCCTAGCCAAAGTCGGATTGCCCCCGTGTGAACGCGGGCTTAGGGTGTTTTGTGTCTGTTTATAAAGCAATCATTTTGTATCTGTGATGAATTTGCACAGTTCACAATTTATCTGTTTATCAATCAGTCCTTCAGATGACTTGATACCTGGCATGAATGCAACAGATTCATCCGGAGGCAGCAGTGTCCACAATCACCACTATCACGCTTATCACCAACATTCAGATGATGGAAGTGTCCCTGCATCATCAAAGTCCATCAAAGATTCTTCTAGCAAAAAGAAAGATGAGTCCAAGCTGGTAGTGAAAAAGCCTAAGGAGAAGGTGGATGCATTATCGCAGTTTGACCTGAACAATTATGCAAGTATGTTGTTTTCAGAACAAACATATAACCTATATATCTGTTTTCTTTAAGCCATTTATTTTTTTGAAGTGCATGTTTGGTAACATACTG
>BLSH010258249.1:420437-437993 GCA_018402905.1 Glandirana rugosa | reverse complement strand
TGGGCATTGCCGCGATTTTCAGTGCAGTTAAAAGGAGTCTGACTTGGGGGGCGAATCAGCACGATTTGACAGTAAAAGTGCCTGAAGTCTTTTGAAGTCAGAGCGGCTTGAGTCTCAGGGGAACAGCCAAGTCTGGGCATACAGCCAACTTCTGAGTCATCATTGATAAGAGTTACTTCATTGAACTCTGAATGAACTCCCCTTGTATAGAGTTTTGGTTTAACCATTTGAAGACTAAATCTTTCCTCACACTTGCTGTTTACAAATAAAAATCCATTATTTTGTGCTAGAAAATGACTTAAAACCCCCAAACATTATATATTTTTTTTTAGCAGAGACCCTAGAGAATAAGATGGCGATTGTTGCAATATTTTATGTCACACGCTGTTTGCGCAGCAGACTTTTAAATGCAATTTTTTTTGGAAAAATTACCAATTTCAAAAACCTACAGTGCGGTTAGCCCATTTTTTTTTTTTTTTTTGTATATTTAATATATTACGCCGCAAGAATCGTGAGAGAATCGTGATCTTTATTCTAAGCAAAAAAATTGCGATTCTCATTTTGGCCAGAATCGTGCAGCTCTAATATATATATATAATTTCTTACATATGGAGTTGTCCTGTCCATGTAGACAGGGGCGATTGGAAACCGTTTATCCAGTGCATAATGTATTATGGTCCGCTTTGGACCCCAGGCCATGTCTTCTTGGGCTGCTGAACTCTTGCTCTAAGAAGCCGCCTATTTAACTGTGTTTAAGAGCTACTCTTGATTTCTTGGAAAATTCTTACTGAATAAAACCTGAAACCCCTACCTTGGTGGAGTGGAAGAGTAATATTAATGCTAGTCTCTCTTATTTATTTACATGCATGGACGATGTCCAGGGAAATTTTATCGAATCCGGAATAGATAAGTGCCATGTAGAAACTGTATCACCTGATCTCTCATAACTGGTGGTGGTTCTGATCAGCACATGCCCCCATATGATTCCTGGGTCCTGTGACTTTATAGGTGCAATTATTCTTATATTCTACTCCCCCCCCCCCCCAAATATTACTCTTATGGCTCATTGGGGCTGTGGTCCTGACCTTCCTGCCCGGCCCCACCTCTTTATACAGCACTCGTATTGCCTGTACTTTTACATTGTACGATACCATGTCATTTGCTGCTTCCTTTTTGCTTTTGTTGTTGTCCATCTGTAAATGGAGCCTTTAGTAACATATTGCAATTGTAGTGTGGCAAACATAGTAATAAGAATAAACCAGCTAATTATTGAAAGAGGAAAAAAAATGCTTTCTAAAAAAAAAAAAAAAAAAAAAAATTTACTTCTTAAAAGGACTCGCCAAAACTTTTTTTTGTGTAAATAAGGTGAATTATCTGCCAACTATTATACAAGTTGTATATCTTCAAAATGTTTTCAACATCCTTTTTTTATAATCGTTTTAGTTATTAAATATTAAGCATAACTTATTTTGTTTTTTTCCATAAGGTGTTGTAATAATAGATGATCATCCCGAAGTAACGACACTTGAGGATTCGCAATCTAACCTCAATGATGGTTTCACTGAAGTAGTATCTAAAAAACAGCAAAAGCGACTACAAGATGAAGAGCGTAGAAAGAAAGAAGAGCAAACTGTGCAGGTATAGCTTATCAAACAGGATTTATTGGGTTCATAGTTGACATACAGAAATTAAAAGCTGCAGCAAGACTGACAACTTACTACTTTGGACTGCATCGTATTGTATGCACTCCCACATTGTCCACAATTTGCTTTATCTCATCCTGTTTTTTTGGAGCAGCCTTTACTACATCTTTTCACCTGGATATATCCTGTCTTTTATATGAGCACCTGGTCTCTGTTGGTGTATTGTCCAGAGCTGACGTAGTTTTCCTGTTCCGGTTTCTGCCACTCACTGTTGAGGACTGAAGTTTCCTCTGTTTAGTACTGAGACTGTGTAGGAGGGATACAGAGGCAGCTTTATGTTCTGCGCTTTCATTCTACATTATGCACTTTGGAAAATGGCCACTTGGGGGAACCCTTTGGTTTATTTTCAGCTACAGGCTTTACCTTACTTTATTTTTTCCCAGTTGTCCTTCTCCCTAACTGCACAGGATCACATAGCTTTTTGTACCAATTGAGTGACGATAGTGATTTAGAAAGAAGATTACGAAAAACCGAATTCCTTTAAAGAACAACCATTTCGTTGTTTGAAGTGCATCTACAGAGTGCATAACTTTTTCTATGGCATTGTTTGGTAACATAATGCGCCCCCCCCCCATTAAAATAAATTGAAATTTGAAATGTGCAAGTAAAATTTTCTTAAAAACCTTCCAAACTCTGAAAGGTGGAATATACCCATCCCAAAATGTGCTTGTTTTGCCACTTACAATTGAGTTCTGTCTTTCAAACCATTTCTCTTAGATTGTAAGCTCGCAGGAGCAAGGCCCTCTAACCCTCTTGTTTTAAATTAGTACTGTTGCTGTAATATCTATCTTTATATTTTAAAACGCTGCGCAAACTGTTGGCACTATATAAATCCTGTATGATAATAATAATTTCCTCAACCCCCAAAATGATATACAAGGAGTACTGAAGACTCTGCTGCTGCTTCTCCTTTAGAAACGTATATCTTCCTATCTCCCCCATATGGCATCCTTCTGCAACATGGTGCGTCCGAGGTTGCTTATGCTAAAAATCATACCTGGAAAAGGGTGCACTTGATGGGTGGTGATCATGCCCAAGTCAGTTCCTCCTTATTACCCAGATAAACTTACATAAGTGCATTGCAGTTACATAATCCCACTTAGATTGGCTCAATTTTATTGAGCCTCTGTGTTTTTTTTTTCCTGATTTATCAGGTCTCCTTGTGTAATGCGGGAATGGGTTTGTCATGCGCCTTCTGCTTCCTTATTACATCCTGTGAATGGCTTCTGGCATTCTCCAGAAACTTGACTTTTAGAAAAAATGGAGGTGGGAAGGTGAATGCTTTATGGCTGAAGATGCTTTTCACAAGCTGCACTGATGAGAAACTGACAGACCTGGTGGCCAGACTTTGATTTCCCAAAGCTGATTTTGGATGTCCTTGCGATCTCTGGCTAGTATGCCAACAATTAGGAAGGTTACTAGTACAGTAAGGTCCATCAGGCAGAGAAGGCATTCTGCACTTTTTACTTTAAATGAATAACATAAATAGTGCTACACAACATTATTTCATCATATGATAATTTATGGAAAGTGTAGAAGAGGTGGCACGGCACATTCAGGAAAATCCAAATTGCTTTATTTAGGCCACCAAGTGGAACTACAGACACCAGCATACAATCACATACGTAGACACGTTTCACACATCTCTCGTGCTTAATCATTACCAAATACAATAGATGATTAAGCACATGAGAGATGTATGAAACGCGCCTATGTACGTGTTTGTATGCTGGTGTCTGTAGTTCCACTTGGTGACCTAAATAAAGCAATTTGGATATCCCTGGATGTGCTGCCTCTTTTTCATTTTCCTCAGCTGTGCGGGAGCGAGCCGTGGCAGGCACTCCAAGGTGGGATCTGTGTGAGTGTTTGGATGCACCTGGACCAACCGGCTCTCTTCATTTGCATATGATAAATTAATGTTGTGCAGCGCTATTTAAGTTATTCATTTATGGTTTGATGTGGGAACACAGTTCAGTGATTTTCAGCATCATTTACTAAATTTGGAGGATTTCGTTTTAAGTGGTTTAATACATTTGGTGTTGCACAGAAAATGTTATAATGTTATTCACTATGGGACTTCTTACTTGCCATCAAATACTTTTCTTGGAGTCCATTGAAGGGAACACGTTCCTCCTCCTGTCTGCATATATTTTTATATTTTCAGTACTGAAGTATGATGGTTGTGAGCAGGGTTTCCTGTGCTGGCTAATGTTTTTTTTGTTGCCAGTGTCCATTTCTTCTGTAGTTTCAGGAAAAAAACTTAAATTTTAAACAAAGAACTTTGACGCAAAATAAGGGTGGCCAAATTTCATATCCACCTCCCCTTCTAGCACAAGTCCTCTCTCCTCCCAAACGCCCCCTAGCACATACAGTATCCTCTTACCCATCTGTCCCCACCCCCAAATCGCTACAAATATTCCTCTTTTTTTCCCTTCCCAACACAGGATTCACTGGCAAGAAAGGTCCCAGTTAATTCAGGAGGTATGGTATTTGCTGCCCCCCCTTCCTGGTGCCCTCCCCCAATTGGCTTTTTTAAGAATATATCGACGTATAGCACACACACATTGTTTGCACTCTATTTTCAGGGGGGAAAAGTGTGTGTTGTACGCCGATAAATATGGTAATTCAAAGGTCTAAAAGTTCCTGTGTATCATAATGGACTCCCAAGAAAAAGATTTTACATTGACTACAAGAGTCTGTTTTTTTTTTTTTTTTTTTTTTTTGTTTGTTTTTTCCATTTGAGAGTGTTATTTTTCTTAATGTTACTATGATTTATTTTATTGATCAGATAAATCTGGACTTTTATTTTGTAGGTGTGGAACAAAAAAGGTTCTGGTGAAAAAGGAAGGGGTCAGAATTCCAAACTTCCTCCTCGATTTGTGAAGAAGCAGCAGCAGCAGCAACAAGCAGCAGCTTTACAAGCTCAGTCTTCTGGCTTGTCAGCACAAGGATTACCGCAGACGGTACCTGTATCATTGCCATCGGGTCAGCCTCCATTACCTGTCCAGTCCCAGCCAACCACAAATGGCTCAGACTTTCCTGGATCAGTGAAAGCTCCACCTCCTTCACAACCATCGGCCTCACTAGGAACAGAGCTGTGGGAAAACAAGATAGCTGCTCCAAGTGTTTTAAATGACTTATCTAAGAAATGTGAGTGTCTTCGAGGTACAAGTAATGTTTTATTGTAATATGACTTTATTTCTTATGTGTTTCCTATGTATGATTAAATGGGACATTGATGCAATGCCATTAGAAATCTTAAGGTATCTCAGAAATCCCCCCTTTTCTCTGCACAATTCTGCGGGGTGGAACAGTTGGCCACATTGGCTAATTTTTAACATTTTTCTTTTTTTAAAATATTTTAAGGGCTTTTAAATGGACAGAGACTGCTGCAGTACTGTACATAATGGAATAAAAGTGTTTAATATTCATTGTGTTTTTTTTTTCTATTGTATATCTAGTGGGCCCTATTAACCCTCAGTCACAATCATCAAGTGCCTGGAATAAACCTCTCACAGGATTTGTACCAAATGCCAACAGTGAGGTAAGTCTGCACTTTCAATGCCACATAAAGTAAAACTATAAGCAACATTTTTTCCATTTTAGATCTTTATTGTAAACCTGAATTTTTATTTTATTTTTGTTTTTTGTTTTTTTGCAATTTGTGTCCAACTGGGGAGATTTCCCTTAACTTCCTGTTCCATAACCAAAACAGGAAGTGAAAGGAAATCCTTCCAAATTGAGGGAGTCCCTGGTTCTCACCAGGATCACCAGAACTATCCCTTTGGAAGATTTCTCCTCCATTACTGTTCTTGGGGAAACCCAAAATTTGGGATTCTCCCTAATGGGGACACAGACAGCAATCTGACAAGTGTTCTAATCCCACTCCACAGTATATTTACTGTATGATTTGTCCAATGTTGCTGCATTGTTTGAACCAAGCTGAATGTGACTCTTATTTATTATCCTTTAGCCTACAAAAACAAGTCAAGATGCTGTTGATTTGACAATGGAAGCTATTCAATTTGGTGCCCCTGCATCAAGTAGCAGTGATAATGAGGGTACACCATCCCTCTCTGAGAAAGCATCAGAAAACCTTCCTGAACCTAAAGAGCAGAGACAAAAGCAGCCCAGAGCAGGACCAATTAAGACCCAGAAGGTATTTTTTTAAACGTGCATGAGTTGCTCTGGTTATTGTTTTTTATACCTTTTTTATGTTTTTTTTTTTTTCTACACTGTGCTGTACTTTAGCAATCATATACTTTATGGATTATAGATCCATATTTGTAGTGATTGCATCCCTTTAAATTGACTGTATTGACTCTTTAAAGCAGAGTTCCACCCAAAAGTGGAACTTTTGCTTATCTGATTCCTTCCCCCTCCGGTGCCAAATTTGGCACCTTTCAGGTGTTTTTTGACAGGTACCCTGTCCCCACTTGCGTCGAACCTCGCTGCTGCAAGGTACATCAGAAGTCCGGCCCCCTCCTCCTCCCCCCGCTGCCGGGCCAGTAAGAGCGCAGTGCGTTTCACACATGCGCAGTAGGGACCAGGCTGTGAAGCCACAAGGCTTCACTGCTGGGTTCCCTTACCGGCAGTGGCAACGGCAGCACCCGACTGGCTGCCGTGCCAACATCGCTGGACTTCAGGACAGGTAAGTGTACGATTATTAAAAGTCAGCAGCTACAGTATGTGTCACTGCTGACTCTTATTTTTGGAGGGGGGAACTCCGCTTTAACATTTTCTTAACAATGAATTGAGAATGCCACAAGATGGCAGTGTGACCATTGGCTTCCACTTAAAGTGGTTCTGAAGGCTGAAAGTTTTTTAACCTTAATGCATTCTTTGTATTAAGGTAAAAGCTTCTGAGTGCAGCCCCTTTCATAGTCACCTGAACCCGATTTTGATCCAGTGCTGTGCACAAGAATGACAGCTCTCTCCGTTTTCCCCCTCCTCATAGAATCCCATACAGCAGCGGGAGACATTTGCTTCGGCTGCTCTCCATTACAGCCAGGGAGGTGGGAGTGTGTGTGCCGAGCTGGTGTGTGTGTACGTACCAGTGGACACACAGAGCACGGCTCAGGAGAAAGCCCACATGAGTGCCCCCATGGCAAACGGCTTGCTATGGTGGGGGGGAGGGGAGCCAGGAGCTCTGGTGG
This sequence comes from Glandirana rugosa, assembly GCA_018402905.1. Lineage (NCBI taxonomy): Eukaryota > Metazoa > Chordata > Amphibia > Anura > Ranidae > Glandirana > Glandirana rugosa. The sequence goes on along the minus strand of BLSH010258249.1, from coordinate 431,134 downwards.
GGGGGAACCTAGAAGAGGAGGATCGGGGCTGCTCTGTGCAAAACAGTTCTACAGAACTGGTAAGTATGACATGTTTATTTTAAATTTAAAAAAAATGGGTTTGCAATCACTTTAAACAGACACCTGTTTAGATGCTCTTTTTAACAAGCTGTAGAGGACGTCTTTGGTTGGCTTTGATGCAGGTTACTGCACCAAAAATGTATCAGGCTTTTTTTCCACTGCAGTATGTGGGTGTGTAAATGTCCTACTGAAAACTAGAAAATTTCTGAAGTGCATGTATTTTGACACGGTTACAGAAGATGGTAAAGCTCATATCCCTTAAAGTGGTTGTCAGCTCTTGACAACCACTTTAACCTACAGGTAAGCCTATAATAAGGCTTTCCTGTGGGTACCCTGCATATCTCCTAAACCTGAACGGTTTAGGAGATATACAGTGTAGATGCATGTGCTGACATCAAAGGCACATGCACAGTGAAAAAACAGCCCGACTAGTGTAAACTACGGCTCCCATGCGCGGGAGTGACGTCAGCGTGGCTCCAGCCAATCACATCGCTGCAGTCCGTGCTGTGATTTGGCCGGGGCCCGCGATCCCGGAAGAAGACAGTCAACATGATGCTGGTCACAATGGTGCTCAGGGACCGCTGCAACAGCGTTGATCTAAGGTAAGTATTTCATAATAAGCTAGTATGTGATGCATACTAGCTCATATGCCTTTTGTCTTTCAGGTTTTTTTTTCCTTGACAACCACTTTTAGAATTTGATGTAGTTTGCCTTTAAAAATGATTCCTTCATTTGAACTGTTGGCTATAGCAAGTAAGTGTATCACCACTTTAGGTCTTTTTTGAGGATCCACAGAAACATTTGGACGAAACCTGTACGCATCAATATTTCTTTGGCTAATAGAAAGTTTACACAATTTAATTACTTTTCTTTATCGTAAATCGCAGAACACAGGTCTCCATCTCCACAGTTATACTGCCACCTTCAGGCGATTGGACACTGGCAAAAAAAAAAAAAAAGACAACAATATGAAATTCCCTTGTAGACTTGATGACTCCTCGTTAAGCAAGGCTTCAGCATTTTTTGCTACTGTATTAAACGATGGTCATGTCTGCACAGTCTGCACAAATACATAAGTCAATGGCAGAGCACGCTGATCTGAGTATGGCGTCCCCCTGTCAGAACACAACAGCTTAGCGGGGGAGATTGCTGGACTAACCTTGGATGGTTAGTACATCGGTTCAGACCGGAGCTCTGTTTTTTTCATGCAACCCACTGAATTGTACACAAAAAAAAAAAAAGTGTGTACCAGGCTTTAGCAGTCCTTTTTCAGAGAGTGGATGCTTCACAATCTTTGCTGCGTTTCTTTGTGCAAGGGGTCATTCATATTGTTCCAGCTGTTGACTCCATAGTACCACGACTTGGTACTTTCTGTTTTGCAGAAATCCTTTGAATCCATTTGGGATATTTTTTTAGTCCTGGTACAGAAGGGTATGTTTCTGGTTGCTGTTACTTCAGCCCACGGTTTCAGAATTGGCTGCACTTTCCTGTAAGGAACTGTACCTGGTGTTCCACCGTGACAAGGTGACTCTTAGGCCGCAACCATGATTTTTTTTTTTTTTTTTTTACCTATGAGGGTTTTTGTTTCAACTCAACCAGGAGATTGTGTTTCCTTCATTGTCCAAGGTCTCAGACTCTGTGGGACAAGGCTCTGCACACCTTGGAATAAATATGGTTCATGATCTCTGGTGTTACCTGAAGTCAACTGCTGCAGTTCATCAGTTGTATTTCTTCTTTTGTTTCTTGAAGGCCCAAGGGTCACGCAGCCTCCAAATCTACCATTTTTTGATCAATCAGTCCGCTTATTTCTCAAGCTTATGGTCTGCAGGGGAATGTGCCACCGTTTTTTACTGATGGCTTATTCTACCAAGAGTTTTGGTGCCTCCTGGGTTATTTGTCATCGGGCTTCAGTTGTAGGCTTTGTTTTGCAGGCTGCTGTGTAAGGTTTTTTTATCTGTTCTGGTTTCATTATTTGAGGCTTGTTACAGTGTTGCCCTCCCTTCATATTTGTGATTGGGTACGTCCCTAATTTAATGGAGATGAAAACGCCCTATGTCCTGGGATCTGTGATAAAAGAAAATGGGATTTTTGGTTTACCTTTTAAAAACATTTTTGGAGAACATTATAGGACACAAGGATCCACACCCCTCTGCATTTGTAGCTTATGGCTTGTTGCAAAAACCTATGCTTAGGTTATGCCTTGGAAGGAAATTCCTGGCTTTTTTGCCAGTGTGCAATCTCCTGAAGGTGGCAGCATAGCCCCGTCATAATGAAGATGATATGTCCTGTTAAGTATTGCAAGAAAGGGATTTTACAGGTAAACCAAATATTCATTGATTTTAATGTATACATCTCACAACCTTGATAGCTTGATTTTAATTTTTTAAACATATTTCTTTGGTTATTTTTAAGCAGTCAGGACTGCTTTGCTTTATTTGTTTTATGGATTACCCATCATAAACATCACTTTATTACTTTTACAGATCCAGGATATCAATGTTATCCAGAGTAAAGAATACAAGCCAGGGCCAATTGGTAAGGAAAGATCACTTAAAAATCGTAAAGTTAAAGAGGTGCAGTCTGAGCCAGAGTCCCAAGAAAAACAGATGCCGGCCACCGTTCGAACACCAGAACCTGTACCAACAAAGGAGAGTAAGGTCATACCAGAAGTAACCCCTGAAATCACCAGCATACTTTCTGTGTCTGCACCAGAATTCGGAACCAGCACCAAGGTAACCAAGTCATGTTTTTTGTCAGTGTGAGTGAAGTAATACAAAGTATGGAGATTTTCATGCCCCTATGTTCTCCCTTGCACACTTGTTAAAATTGGTCTGCAGAAACTCTTACTAGGCACCTTACACCAGTGTTTCTCAATTCCAGTCCTCAAAGCGCACCGACAGGTCATCTTTTCAGGATTTCCCTCAGATGAAACCACTGTGGTAATTACTAAGGCAATGAAACTGATCAAATCACCTGTGCAAAATAATGGGGAGCCTGAAAACATGACCTGTTGGTGCGCCTTGAGGACTGGAATTGAGAAACAATGCATTACACCATCCTTCGGTTCTAGATGTTGCAGCTTGATGGTGTTTGAAGCCAGAGTTAGCCCTCGTTCACACTGGAGTGATTTGTCATGCGATTTGACTGGTCAAATTGCATGACAATTCGCAGCCTTTAGCCAGCAATGGCACTGTTCCAATCAGTGCGACGCTGACTTTGCGGCACCGCACCGATTTGCAAAAGTAGTTCCTGCACTACTTTTGGTGGTTTCGGGTATGACTTCAATAGGCATCTGTGCATAAAGCCGCACAGATGTCGCACTGACATGCGACTTTGAATTTGTGCGATTTCAGATGAAGCCGCGCGATTTTAAAGCCACATTCGATGTGAATGAGGGATTATAGTGCTACTGTATCTGGTGAAGATGGGTAAGCCACTGATTTCTAACTTATGCTAGGAGGCACCAGTAAGGGTAGCAGTTTGCACATAGCACTAAGATGCTCACGTAAAACACTGTTGGACCATGGACAAGGTTGGAGCTGCTTGAACCAGAAAATTGTGCTTTATACATTAATTTATAGTTTATATTAAAATTAAGAATACTTACTATTGTACTGTTTTTTTATTTTCTAAATCTGGCCATAGATGAGTCCGTTTTTTTTTTTTGTTCAACCAGCGGGTTGAATGAAAAAACCAACCCGATTCTCCCCCATAGATACATTCACGACGGATGGGGGAATCCTCTTTTATACACAGATCAGTGCTGCAAGAGCAGAAATGTTCCAACAGGGTGGTTGTACATTCTGTAGATTGACTTTTGTTCAAGTCCAGTGCCCATACATGGTTCGAAAATTTGTCTGGTCACTTCTAAACCATATTTCGATTCATGTATGAGCAGCTTAAATTGTGTTTTGGACTGCAGTATTAAGCTATACATTGTCTTGTATTAGACTTTATTGCTTTGTCAGGTTTGATGCTAAATGTAGGTATGTCTGCTTTATTTCTTAAATGATCCACTGGGCTAGCAACTGCATCGGACCGTGCTTCATCAACAAGCTTTGTTCATTTAGCTTGTGCTACTTATGAAAAATTGAAGTGATGGTTCAAGAGTTCCTAATAAAGGCTCAATGAGGAAAAAAAAAAAACTTCCAGTGGGGACATCTCTTCCATTGATGACTAAGCGGGGAATTTGCATCAATTCGCAGAGTTTTCCTATCGCTTCCTGTTGTATCTTTTATAAGGTTTTAATCCTTTACAGCTCTGTCTAGACTTAGACCCCTTTCACACCAAGGCGCTTTTCAGGTGCTTTTGCTCTAAAAATAGCGACTAAAAAGCGCCTGAAAACTCCCCCCAATACACCCCAGTGTGAAAGCCTGAGTGCTTTCACACTGGGGTGTGTACGCTTGTGGGATGGTAAAAAAAGTCCTGCAAAACCGCTTTTTTACAGCGGTGTTGGAGTGGTGTATTCACTGCTCTTATACCGCCCCTGCCCATTGAAAACAATGGGGCAGCGCTCCCGAAGCGCCTGAACACCGCTTCGGGAGTGCCGCAAACTGGCACTTTTAACCCCTGTTTCACCCCTTGTGGGGGGGGGTGGGGTTAAAAGCGCCGCTCGGGCGGCTCTGGTGTGAAAGGAGCCTAAGAGAACTTTGGCTATACATGGACTTTAATGCAGACAGCAGTATAGATTGTACTTTGAAGATGTAAAGTAGATAATGCTGTCCAAAGTTTTATCAGTCAGCTGGAATATCTCCATTGCTTACTTATCCTTCCAAAAATGCCAGCTGTCATGCTTCAGTAATTAAAAAAACAAATTGATCTGAAATAAACATGCAGCTTAGGACTTCTTGCTTTCCTGCAAACTTCTAGGTCAGTGACTCAAAGTATTGAAATTAGTCAGCAAAGAAGCTAGAAAACTATGAATTTCCAGGAAGTCAGCAATGGCAGTATACTTCTTTCCATCTTTATAGGTTCACTTTAATTTTTTAGTTTTGTGACTGATGTCCTTTACCCACGCAATTTTAGGAGAGTGTAACAGATTATACCAGCCCATCCAATGCCCTTCCGAATACAGCACCTTCAGGAAGCTCTAAAATGGAATCTTCATTGGTGCCTAATGTAAGTTGTATTTCTGATTTTCATTACCTTATCTCAGATGAGCACTTGTCTCAATAGTTTTGATACACATACATTTATTTGAGATTTTCTTTAAGTTTATTTAAGTGAACAGCTGTACAAAATGTGAGTTGTGAACATTCATTGTTTTTCAGGTACCTCTTCCACATACTCTTCCTCTGTCTCGGAGGGAGACTCTTCAGCAGACCTCGAGCCTGACTCCTGTATCTCCTGCTACAGTTGACCTCACACTAAAGGTATATTATAGAATTATGTTGCACTGAGCTGTAAGGTAATTTGAATAGTGAGGAAAATGTTTTCAAATTTTTGGGGTTTTTTTTTTTTTTTTTCATGTATTTTTTTTCAAATACTTCATCCTATGGAAGTAAAAAACAAAAAATGAATCTTGATGCTCGACGGCATGTAAGAAACTACCTTGTTTTTATGAGAGTTGTCACAATAGCTAAATTATAAATTGATCAATGTAAGTTTGTGTTTTTAGAAGATGGATATATTGTGTTTTTAGTCTGGATCTTTTCATTAAACCTTAAAGTGGAAGAAAAACCTAACTATTCTTAAATTATTCCTAAAAATGACCCACCCCCCCTCCCCGCTAACTATCCTGCATACACTATATAAAAAAGATCTGTGTCCTTATTGTTAATCCAGTTTGATTGTATGATCCTGCAGCTCCATGTCCCCTGTTTCAGTGAGCGGCTGCAGCAGGTGAGAGGAGGGAGCGCAGACAATGGCTGGCAATGGGACCTTATGGGTGATCTCGTGGCTCTGGAAAATCACTGCTATTGTCAAGCACTCCCTTACATGAGGAGCTGGAGCTGCAGAATCGCGGGGCTGGATTAAAAAAATAATTATACAGATCTTTTTTTATAAAGGGTATGCAGTATAGGTGGGAGGAGGAGGGAGGGAATGTTTTTAAGAATAGTTAGATTTAGCCTTTACTACCGCTCTAATTGTAGCCATTTAGAAAGTGCCACATAATACGGCTGGATCAGCATTTCTTCTGAAAATGTGATCTTGATATTCTTTACCTTTCACTGTCTTAAAATATTATTTAAGAATTGAACTCCTGCCAGCTTTCTGGATTCAGAGTGGTAATAGAGACCCTGGTCCTAAGGCAGTGTTTCTCAAAGTTGTACGTAAACAAAATTGATGTCCTTTCTCTTACGTTCACTGACAGACGCAGCCCTTCATTAGACAAGTGGGGTTATATGCACATCCTACCAGGAGTTGACTAGGCAAATAAAAAGAAAGCAAGCTGGCCCCTCCCAGGGGGCCGTCCTCTCTCTCCCATATAACCCCCCCTGCTCTGTATAGCATACCAGTTTTCTATGCCTAGTGAAAGGAGTTAGACCTGGCTCCCTTATGGGACCTACGGTTCATCTTTTTTGCTACCACTTTTTTATTTTTTTCAAGCTATCTGATGAAGACTGCTATCAAGAAGCTGGCTGGGGCATAGAGGATTTCTAGTATCCTGCTATTTTCCCCAGCACGGCCGACCGATGCGAGCTAGCTCTAGCCTTGACAGTGCCCGCCGCATCGTGCCTGTTCCGTGCGGGTGGCCAGTGGGTGACCCCTCCTTACGCCCAGTGACCGGCCTTGTTCCCGTCCAGGGGCCTGTGGCCTGCAGCATCCCTCTCCGGCAGTGGGAGGAAGGTCTGCAACTAGGTGGCTACCCGCTTCGCCCGTCGGACTGGTGAGTGACCCCCCCCCTCCCCCCTAGGGGCGCGGAGGGGGGGGCTGGGCGATTTTAGTGATTTGAGCTGGCCGGTGGAGGGTGTTTTGCTGGGTTAGAGCCTCCCCTGGGTGTTCTCACCCCCCCCCCCCCCCAGCGCGCTTCCGAACCGCCATGCGGTGATCAGCCACCATTTTGCCGTAGCCGCGGCCATTTTGTTGGGGTTTTCCCTCTAGTGCTGAGCGGCGGCCATTTTGCCATAGTCACGGCCTGTATGCGGGTTTTGGCCTCTTGTGACCGCTCGGCGGCCATGTTGGATGTGCCTGAAAAGAAAAACGTGCTGATAGCCGTTTGATTCCTCTTCACCCTGGGACAACGTGGATGGCACAGACGGCGCAGGCTCTGGGACTGGCGGTCACTAAGCACTCCTGCTGGGATGCAGCGCTTGTGGGCAACAAACAGCAAGTATAGCTGGGCTCTCCCTGGGCTGGTGGTAGCGGTGGGTGCAGTCCTCCTGGGGTCTCCCTGGTTGCTCTGTGGGGTGGCGGTGAGGCTGTATTGTGGGGGTGTCAGTGCATTTTTTTCTGCCTGTCAGGTCCGGTGGCGAAAATGGCGGATGACCCTGCGTTTCCTTCTGAGCAGGAGTCAGCGGCAGCGCGACCTGCGCTGGGGGCCCTGGTGTCCCTGGACCAGCTGAGAGCAGTTTTTTGGGGATTCTTTCCCCGGGCAGGGCCGAGCCAGGTTAAGGGGGCCCCTAAAATGCATCCGCTTCGCCCTCTTTCTTCGGGGGAAGAGTCTGAACCGGAAGTGGCCTCGGGGGTCACGGGGACCCCCGTGGAGCTCGCAGAGGGGAGGAAGACCAGGGGGCCTCAGTTGCGAGCGAAAAGGCGCTGGTGGCTGCACTGATTGCAGATATCCGTGCATCTTTGCGACTGGACCAAGTTGGGGAGTCGCAGGAGTCCGCATACGTTTGCGGGACTGCTAGGCCGCCCAGGTCCCCTAGGGCTTACCCTTATGATCAATTTTTTGACCATCTGGTCTATCATGAATGGCAGCGTGCGCAGAATTCTTTTTCCCTGCCAAGACGCTTAGCTATACGTTATCCATTTGAGGATAGCTTTGTGAAGAAGTGGGCATCCCCTGCGGTGGACCCTCTGGTGGCACGCCTGAATAAGGCTACGACCATTCCCTTGGATGGGTCTCCCTCTTTTAAGGACCCAGCTGATAGGGGGATGGAGGCGGGGTCCTGGGGCAGCTATCTGCTCAGGGCCGCTGGTCGGCGTAAGAATCCCACCTTCCGATCAATGTGCTGGAATTGCGGGCGATCAGGCTCAGTGGTGGTGTATGTGAACCATCAGGGCGGAACGAGGAGCTCAGCAGCGGTAGCGGCTCTCATTCTGCGATGGGCAGAACTTCACGTGCCGGCAATCTCCGCCATTTACATTCCGGGCGTAGAGAATTGGCAGGGGGACTTTCTCAGCTGCCAGACGCTGGATCAAGGGGAATGGTCCCTACATCCAGAAGTGTTCCTCCAGATTTGCCAGAAGTGGGGCAAGCCAGACGTGGTCATCATGGCGTCTCGGTTCAATCACAAGGTGGAAACCTTTATGTGTAGGACAAGAGACTCACTTGTGGCCGCCACGGACGCGCTGGTAGCGCCTTGGAGTCTGTATCGACTCCTGTACGCTTTTCCTCCCATCAAGCTTCTACCGCGGCTACTGCGCAGAGTGGAAGCGGAGGGGATTCCGACAATCCTGGTGGCTCCGGATTGGCCTCAGCGTCCTTGGTACGCCGACGTGGTGCGGATGGTGGCAGATGTTCCCTGGCGTCTTCCGCTGCGCTAATATCTGCTGTCTCAGGGACCCATCTTGCACCCTGCTTTACCCTCGCTGGCTTTGACGGCTCAGCTATTGAGTCCCAGGTGTTGAGGGATAGGGGGGTCGCTGACTCCGTGATCCCTACCATGCTTAAGGCGCACAAGTGTACTTCGCGCAAGATTCATCATCGCACCTGGAGGGCCTATATTGCCTGGTATGAGGCGGGGGGTTGGAACCCTCTCTTACGTTGTGTCCAGGGTCCTGGCTTTTTTGCAGCAGGGCCTGGATAAAAAATTGGCATTGAGTACTCTCAAGGGTCAGATTTCGGCTCTGGCGATTCTATTTCAACGGCCTTTGGCGTCACATTCGTTGATTCGTACATTTGTACAAGGGGTGCACCATGTGGCTCCTCAACAACGGTCGCCTTTGGCGCCGTGGGATTTGAATTTGGTGCTTTCTGTGCTGCAGAAACCACCTTATAAGAAAATCAGGGATATTCCTTTACAATTGCTGTCGCACAAAGTGGCTTTCTTGGTGGCAATCGCATCCGCTAGGCGGGTGTCTGAGTTGGCAGCGTTGTCCTGCAAGTCTCCTTACTTAGTCCTTCATAAGGACAAGCCGGTCTTGCGCCCGTCTCCTTCGTTTCTACCGAAGGCGGTCTCTTCTTTTCACATTAATGAAGATATTGTTCTTCCTTCATTATGTCCGCACCCGGCGCATCCCAAGGAATTTGTTACATTGCTTGGATGTCGTGAGGGCGTTGCGGGTGTATTTGGCGTCTACAGCCACCTTTCAGAAGTCTGATGCGTTGTTTGTGCTGATGGATGGGCCGCGCAAAGGATTGGCGGCCTTGCCGGCTACTGTTTCCTGTTGGATCAAGCAGACCGTGACCTATTCGTATACTGTTCGGGGCAAAGTTCCCCTTTTCCAGTCCTGGCTCATTCCACCAGGGCAGTTAGCACTTCCTGGGCTTTCAGACACCAGGCTTCGGTGTCACAGGTGTGCAAGACGGCCACTTGGGCCTCAGTGCACACGTTTACTAAGTTTTACAAAGTTCATCTGTCAGCATCTGCGGATGCTTCTTTTGGCCGTAAAGTTTTACAGGCGGCAGTGTAGGCGCGGCTGGTGCCTCCTGAGAGGATTCTCTTGGGTACAGTTGTTGTCGTTTACCTACCCCTCTTGACTGACACAGCTTTGGGACATCCCCATTTGTCCAATGAAGGGCTGCGTCTGTCAGTGAACATAAGAGAAAAAGGGATTTTATTAACACCGTAAAATCCTTTTCTCTGAGTTCACTGACAGACGCAGCACCCACCCCTCTGTGTTGCGTTTGTACGGCTTGTTACGAACTGATATGCTATACAGAGCAGGGGGGTTATATGGGAGAGAGAGGACAGTCCCTGGGAGGGGCCAGCTTGCTTTCTTTCTATTTGCCTAGTCTACTCCTGGTAGGATGTGCATATAACCCCACTTGTCTAATGAAGGGCTGCGTTGGTCAGTGAACTCAGAGAAAAGGATTTTATGGTAAGTTTTAATATAGAGCTTTCTTTTGGTGGTATTTGATCACCTCTGCAATTTTTTTTTTTTTTTTTTTTTTGCGCTATAAACAAAAAAGACCGACAAAAAACTTTTTTTTTCTATGTTATAACACATATATCCAAAAAAAAATTTACAAAAATGTCAATCAGTTTAGACCAATGTGTATTTTTCTACATATTTTGGGTTAAAAAAACGCAATAGCCATATATTGGTTTGCGCAAAAGTTATTGTGTCTACAAACTACGGGATAGATTTATGGTCTGTTAATTTTTTTACTTTGCGGCGAACAATCTCTGGTATGAAAAGGTCTCCTGTTCTTTGTATGGTTTCCTTTGTGTGAAATCCCTGGTGATCCTGGCAGTCCCTCTGCATTACTATTAAAAACTAACCACACTAAGCAGGAGAACACACTGTGGTCAGTATTCTAGCTGTGCTGGGAACTCCTCCTGTGATCAGACTTGTCCTGACAAGTC
>BLSH010258249.1:387476-398949 GCA_018402905.1 Glandirana rugosa | reverse complement strand
TAGATTTTTTGTATAACTTACCGTAAAATCCTTTTCTCTGAGTTCACTGACAGACGCAGCACCCACCCCTCTGCGTTGGTTTTGTACGGCTTGTTACGAACTGATGTGCTGTACAGGGCAGGGGGATTATATGCTGAGGTGAGGACGGCCCCCTGGAAGGGGCCAACCTACGCTTTTGTTTGTTTTGCCTAGGCTACTCCTAGTAGGATGAGCATAACCCCATGTGTCATAAGAAGGCTGCGTCTGTCAGTGAACTCTGAGAAAAGGATTTTACGGTAAGTTATACAAAAAATCCATTTTTTTCTTTCAGCCTGTAGAAGCAACTCTGTCAGCATTATGTGTCTATGCACATTTGGGGATTTACAGGCTGAAAAAAAGCTTTCGGGCAGAAAAAAAACTTTACAGGCCTGAACGCACATAAACCTGGTGTTTAAGCGGATCAAGTGTTTTAAGTGTACATTTTTCGAATGTTTTTTGGAATAGAGCTTATAAACGTAAATGCACCTAAACGAGGTGTACAGTGTTTTTATTTTTTAGTCTTCGGTCACACTGAATCCAACTTTGAAATTGTGCGACTTCACTTGAAGTCATGTCAGTGTGATTTCAGGTGCGACTTGGAAGACATCTATGCAACTTCATGAACCTGCACAAGTTGCACCTGAACTTGCAAAAAGAAGTGCAGGAATTACGTTCAAAATTGGTGCGACACTGATGGAATCGGATTTGCACCGATTTGACAGCTTCCATTGTGAATAATAGGGTGCGACTTGTCACAAGTCGCAACAGTATAACCAGGGGCTTATACTTTTTTTTTTTCTGCCAGCAGTTCTGGCATTTCTGCTGCCTAGTGTGCGTGGACCATAAAGGGTCCATATACTATGTTGTAAACGTACTTGGCGTAATTAGAATGTACATGTCAATTGTCATGATATGGTAAATTACTATTGCATTGCTGAAAGTATTCGGTAAAATCCAGTAAGGAATGCTGACAATCTGAGAATGGTGTTAGTCCACTGATACTTCCTATATTCATAAAAATATCTTTATGTATAGGTATTTTATTTATATCTATTATGAATAAATTGGCAGCCTGCAGTTGTTATATTTTTATGTTCTTGAATAAATGTGTGCAGATTTGTCCAGTCGGCAGAAAAGCATGAATTGTGATTGTTTACATTGTTGTGTAATTATCTGCAAGTTAAATCTGCATTTTAATATTCAGTAGAGTAGAAAAGTTTTATAAATTGATGATCATCCATTATATGGTGATCTTTTCTTCATGTGTGTTTTGTTGGTTTTCAGTTTTTTTTTTTTTTTTTTATTCATTCTTTGTCTATTTAATTCAAAGTAGTGATTTTACGTTACTGAAAAGCCAACAGTCTGATCAAGATCTGTAATCCCTCTTTGTAGATGACCGATATTGACCTGAAGCCTTATGGTAGTGCTTTGGACCATGTGAAACCCGGTACACCTCCTGTAGGAAGAAGCACCACACCAACTTCCAGCCCATTCCGGTAAGTTTGTCCTAGAACTTTCATTAAAGAACTCTGACCAATTTGTGCAGATGAGTTCAGTTTAGTTAGGTGGCAAGACTTTGTAAAACGTCTGCTTGCCGTTGTACATTGTCTTCTTTCCATTGATATATAGACTTTACTGTTTAAATATTGTTTAATATTGTGGCATATATTCTTGTGTTTTATAGGGCCAATTCCACCAGTCCGAACAGTCAGTCAAGTAAAATGAATAGTTTGGTTTACCAGAAACATCAGTTTACGTCACAAGCCGCCAATGTAAGGATGGGCCAGCCTCCCTTCCCTACGCAGTTCCCACCTCAGGTAATACCGAACTCTCTACTTCTTCCAAGAATAAATATTTGTAGCGGTGACCAGTTTTTTTAATTTCTAATGACTATTAGCGTCTCCTAAAAAATATCCAGTCCACTTAAAACTAGTGTATTCTAGAGAGCCTAAATCATACATTGGTTTCTTGAGTCTGTCTATGGGGAGATCTCTGCTTGAATTTGGATGCCCCGCACGTTTCCTTTCAAGGGTTGAAATCAGCTATGACTGCCTTGATGCTCCATGAGCACATGTCTAGCATCATAAATGACTCGCACCCTAAATGTTTCAGTCTGGGAATGATGAATTTCCTACAAGTTTCCATCACTTTAACCGGCTTTTACGGGCCTTCTCTGACTGCTTCCGATGGCGCATCTGAGTTCTTTTTCTCCTTCCTTCTCTAGACTCTGACTTTCCCTTAATCCCTTCTACTTTCTTTCTGGTTCTTCTTTTTTTCTGATTCTTACAGATCCCTTCCGTTTGGCGTTGGCCGCAGGAGTTGGGCCACCCCTGGGATGACTGCAAGTAGGCCGTGAAATATGGCTTTTTTTTTTTCCCCTTTTGCATTTTTTATCCTTCGATATCATCCCAATTGCATAAAGGTGTTTAAGGTTGTTCTGTTCGTGTTCCTTTTGTATCCCTCTGTAATACCTGATCATTCTTTAGTCTCTGTGGATGACCAATATACTTGCTTCTGATTTCTTATGTTGTGTCTTAAAACCAATACATTGAACAGTCTGCATACATGCTGTGGCCATTACAAGAATGCGCCCCTCACTGTGTTGTATTTCTATATAGGATTGTAACTGCTCAGCAGTTCTTGGTCTTCTTTGTTGTATTTTTCGTTTCAATGCGCCAAATATTTTCCATTGGTAAACGTTCTGTACGGCAGACCAGTTAAGCACCCGAACTCTTTTGCGCTTTAGCATTGTCCTACTGAAATATAGAAGGCCTTCCCTGAAAAAGAGGTTTTCTGGTTGGGAGCATATGCTGCTCTAAAACTTAGATGTATCTTTCGGCATTTGTGGTGCCTTTCCAGATGCTCAAGCTGCCTATTCCGTATGCACTAATGCACACCAATACCATAAGGGATGAAGGCATTTGAACTGAGCGCTGATATTAAGCCGCAAGGTCCCTCTCCTCTATAGTATGGAGGATGCAGTGCCCATAGTTCTCAAAAAGAATGTCAAATTCCGATTTGTCTGACCGCAGAATAGTTTTGACTCAGAGAAAGATGGCTGCGTTTCTGGCTCATGTTCAGATATGGCTTCTTCTTTGCCTGATAGAACTGTACCTTGCATTTTTGGATGGCACGACAAATTGTACTCAGTGAAAGTATTTCCCAGCCCATGCAGTGATGTCCATCACAGAATCCTGCCTGATTTTAATGCAGTTCGTTCTGAGGGGCCGAAGAACACCAGGCATTCAGTGTTGCGTTTCGGTCTTGTGCCTTGCGCACAGACACTTCTCCAGATTGTTGGAATCTTTTGGTAATATGTACTGCAGATGTTATATTTAAAGTCTGGTGAATCTCTGCCCATCTTTACTTCTGAAACACTCTGTCTCCAAGATGCTCTTTTTATACCCAATCATGTTACTGACCTGTTGCCAATTAACCTAATTTGTTGCAAATTGTTCTCCCAGCTCGTTTGTTAGTATCACTTACTTTGCCAGCTTTTTGTTGCACTGTCCTAACTTTTTTGAGACTTGTTGCCATCAATTACAAAATTACCTTAAGGTACATTTATCTCAGTTGAAACATTTCATATGTTTTCTAATTTCTGTTATGAAGAAAATATGGGTTTATGAGATTTGCAAATCATTGCATTCTTTATATATCGGGTTTTCACACCGTGTCCCAACTTTTTTGGAATTTGAGTTATAAGTTGAGCTCACAATTTAAGATCATTCCAGGCTAATGTGTTGGATAGAATGCAGTAATTGGGGAGGATTAATTGGTTTTAAGCCTTTTTAAGTTGCATTTATGATCTAATTTTTTCTTGGTAGAGTTGTCCCCTTTCTGCAAATAGTGAAATGTGGCTGTAACAGTTTTGTGCCAGTCCCACTGACTTCAGGACTTTGTAATACAGTGGAAGTAGAGAGGCCTGAAATTGTCCCTATGGAAAACTTGACAGCATGGCTGCAAAGGTAGTAAAGTCTTTCCATGGACTTTAGAGATTTTAATGTGCTTGCCACAGCATTTAATAAACGTGTACCCCTGGTTCCACCAATTCAAGGTTCCAAATGAGCACAAATTCACTTTCACAAGAGTCTTATGAACATTACGTACTTCATTGTGTAAAAGTAACAGAAAAAGAGGTAATGGATTGCCAGTGGAATAACGTCCTTACAAGATGTCTCTGCTTACAAGCAGACCTCAGTGCACTGTCTAATTGGGTGACTATGTGGCAAATGAGGTTTACTATTGATAAATGTAAAGTCATGCATTTGGCAGCTAAGAATATGCATGCATCGTACATACTAGGGGGAGTACAACTGGGGGAATCCATAGTGGAGAAGGATCTGGGGGTTTTGGTAGATCATAAGCTTAATAATGGCATGCAATGCCAAGCTGCGGTTTCCAAAGCAAGCAAAATCCCTTCTTGTATTAAGAGAGGTATGGACTCCAGAGAGAGACATAATTTTGCCCCTGTACAAATCATTAGTAAGACATTATCTGGAACATGCAGTTCAGTTTTGAGCACCAGTTCTCAAAAAGGATATCGAGGAACTGGAGAAAGTGCAGAGAAGGGCAACCAAACTAATAAAAGGCATGGAGGAGCTCAGCTATGAGGAAAGATTAGAGGAACTGAATTCTCTCTCGAGAAGAGGAGATTCAGGGGGGATATGATCAACATGTACCAATACCAATACAGAAGTGGTTCATATAGTGAACTTGGTGTGCAGTTATTTACTTTAAGGTCATCACAAAGGACAAGGGGGCACTCTTTATATCTATAGGAAAAAAAGATTTAATCTTCAAATACGGAAAGGTTTCTTCACAGAGCTGTGAAAATGTGGAATAGACTCCCTCCAGAGGTGGTTTTGGCCAGCACGGTAGATTGCTTTAAAAAAGCCCTGGATTCTTTCCTTAATGTAAATAATAAAACTGGGTACTAACATTTTTAGGTAAAGTTGATCCAGGGAAAATCCGATTGCCTCTCAAGGGATCGGGAAGGAATTTCCCCCTGCTATAGCAAATTGGATCATGCTTGGGGTTTTTAGCCTTCCTCTGGATCAACTGTGGGTGAAGGATTGTATAAGGGATTATATGGTTATATAACATTTTTTCTATTTTTTTTTTTTTTTTTGGACTTGTCTTTTTTCCAACCTGACTAATTATGTAACTATGACCTACTAAATACAAAAATCCCTTAAAACTTTTTTTTTTTTTCTGACAAAGTTGAATCTTTGAAAATCTGCCTTTTTTTTTTATTGTGAAATTTTCCAGCTACATGTAAATTAGTAGAACAATATCCTGTGTGGTCACAAAGCCATCTGGTTGGCACCTGGCACACTTTCTTCATTGGGAAATTTTATCTAGAACAAAGACATGTAAATACATCCTGTTTTTTTGTGTTTACGCATCTGCTTAACCATCCGAGGAAATCAGTTTTTTATTTTACACATTTCACTTTTTTTTTTTTTTTTTTATGCCTTTGATTTTAAGGAACTTGAAAGCTCTTGATTACCAAGTCATGAATGCACCTTGGTATATTTAAAGTGGTTGTAAAGTCACATGTATTCATTACTTTGATCCTCTCTGGGTTAGCTCCCTGTTGAGTACAGTGTGTGTGTTTTCCTAAAAAAAATAATGCTAAATATAATCTTTGCAGAGCCCTGCTGTGACACGTGACCTCCCTTTCCTTTCCTTTCCTTCCACTGTAAGTGAGTACAATGGGAGGGGCTGAGATTTCCATCTGATGAATGCAAGCCAGCAGAGGGAGGTCATGTGTCTGCATAGCAGGGCTCTGCAAAGAAGGTATTTAGCATTATCATTTTAGGAAAACACACACACTGTAATGAACAGGGACATAAAACCGAGAGAATAAAAGTAATTAATACATGTTGACTTAATTTACAAGCACTGTTGTAGCTGCAGGAAATAGAATTACACAGGCGTAGAAGGGGCAGGGAGGAGATCAGCTTACACACAGACTATGGAACTGACAGGAAGAGAGAGGGAGGTGGAGAGATGCAGAGACTCTGAGGAGAGAGCTGGATGATGGAGACACGTAATCTGATCACACTATCATGGATCAGCAGCCATGATAAACCTAGTCAGTTTGAACAGGGGAAGACAGGAACAGGCAGGATCAGCCAAGTATTGTACAACATAAAAAGGGATAATTGACATGGCAAAATCACTGTGCTTTATCTCGTGCCTTAAAGAGACAGGAGAATTTTTATTTTTTTAGGGTTGCAACCACTTTAAACTGAAAAACTAAAAATGTTTTTGGGTTCATCAGAATAGTCTGATTTCCTGCAAATGAGTGGAAATTGGTGAAATTTTTGCCAGAATACTAAAATCATACATAGCAGATATATTTAACCCATTTACCTTGCCAGTATAGTTTTTTTCCCACAGTAAGAAGAGAGCTGAAGTCATGGTATGCTAAGTGAAGTTTAACAATTCTTTGTGAATGAATATGCTTAGCCCAGGTTCACACTTGTGCGATGCGGGAACCTGCGTGATTCCAGTGCCGGTTCCCTCATTGTATCTCTCCCTGTATGGCTGAACTCAAATCACATGTGATCAAATGCAATGTCTAAGATCGCGTTAATGTGAACCCAGGCTCACAACTGTTGGTAGAAACAGCTTGTTGTAAGCTGTGTACTAGAATTCTTTGCAAGTGGTAACATTAGTGTTTATACCAGCTATGTTTCTCACTACACTTGCAACTGTTGGTTATTTCTCTTTTAGTAGACATTATTTAAAAAACTTTTTATTACTTTTTTTCCTTTGTTTTACTGAAATTGGTGTTTTGGCATATAACGTAGAAAAAAACTAAAGTTCTGTGCAAACGCCTGTTGACTAATCTGCTGGGTTTTTGTTTTTTTTTCCCTACAGATGCTCTCCCAGCCTAACCTGGTGCCTCCAATGGTCAGAGGACCCCATCCAAATTCTTTCCAAGCACCAGTTCAACGCCCACCAATGACACTTACCAATCAGCTGCCCCCACAGATGCCCACAGGTCTGATGAACCATCCACGTTTGCACCATGTGTCCCGTGCACCTCCTGTTCCACCTTCTGGGGTGCGAATTAATGCTGCTATAAAGGCAGAGCAGGATCTGAAGGTCAGCATGACTTGTGAATTTGTAAATGATACTTTATAAAACTTTTTTGTATGTTTCATAATTTTCCACTACATGCAACTGGTCAACAAGTCTGATTCTGTGTGGTGCCTTTATGGTAATTTATGGATCATTCCTGCAATCAACATTCTGCAGAACTGCTATACCCTAATTTTACACAGACATGTCTAAGATTTGAAGTGTAAATTCTTACTGGATGAAATATTTTGCAAAATGTACAGTAAATAGTTAGGGCTTATTTAATGAGCCAAGGGGCAGAGTGTAACCAATAGCAATCAGTTAGAATTTGTGAATTGTAACTGCTTTGAATTGTCTGAACACTGTATTTTAGTGTATTTTGCATACTCTTGCTGTTTACATTGCCTTAATAAATAAGTTTGATAATAACATCTAAACCGTTTTCTTAAGTTAATTGACTAGTATGAGGCTTTTTCATGTTTTTTTTTTTTTTTTTTTTCCCCCTGGTGTGCCCTCTACCCATAAGATCATGAAGGGTTTTTCATTATTAGTACATTTTGTGCATCTATCGTTGTTTTCAATCTGATTTAGTTGTTCGGAGAGTACAAGAAACACAATTTCATTTTCAGTTGCAGAATGAAATATGGTATTGATGCAAAGACAAATTTGTGAACACCTTGGCACATCTTAATTTATGGGACACATCTCTCTTTCCCTTTTCTTTTGCTTACCCTTAAGGCAAAACAGAGAGCGGAGGTATTGCAGTCTACACATAGATTCTTCGAGCAACAACAGCATCAGCAGAGCAAACCAGTGATCCCCAAACCTCAGAAACTCACCCCAGGTGCCACCAAGCCTTCAGACTCTATACCGGAACCCTCGTTAGTCTCCCAAGAAAAGATGGAAGAGAACCAAGCTCCCGCTGCTGCCTTGCCTCCAGCTGCAGTTCCGACCTCTACCAAACCCATCAGAACTGGACCAATAAAACCTCAAGCCATCAAAACGGAAGATACAAAGTCCTAGAGATAGCTGGAAAATTCATGTTCTGAGCACTAAACTGAGGTGTATCGATATGAGTTTTTATGTTTACCTAAGATAACAGCAGCTTATCTAAAAGTAGGAAGTGGAGATAGCAGAGCATAGCTTAGCTATTGTGTGAACAGGGCAGAGGAGTCTTCAGTGGCTATACTCTCAGCATTTCAAGGTGTGAAAGGTAGAAGATACTATGTCCAGAAGGTTTTTTTTTTTTTTTCTAGTTTCTATTCAGTGTGTCGTGGTTGTTTTAGAGAGTGCAGCCTGTATACTGAAAATCACAAATGTCTATCTAAGGGATTGTGTACCATCCAGAGAGGCTGACGCTGAATGGTTAGTAAGAAACACTACCCTACAATTCTACTCTTAATAACTGTGCCGAACCAGAGTGAGTTCCAAGTGCAACATAGTATTTGTATACCCAAACACGCTTTATGGTCTTGTTTAGGGTTACACTGTTGTATTTGCCTCGCCTGCTGGGTTTTCCCATGCATATAAACGTCAGACTCTAGTTTTCCCACCCATTATTCTCCCAAGGTATCATCTAGATGTTTACTGATAAGAATCCTTAGACTGGGCCCAAGCAGTCGGTGTTACAGGTTGCAAGAGGTAATCTGAGCACATGCCAAGGATTGCCATACATTATGCAGGTTGAGGGAAAGAAAATCACTCGATTACCCATCATTATAGTCAGTTGACTATTGTATTCTGACCGCGGGATGTTTCCCTGCCTTCAGAATACAATAATCACTGCTGAGGGCTATAGCCAAAAACACCTGACAGGCTGGTTGTAGATAGATCAACTTCAGTACAACCAGCCTGCCCGTAGGTGGATCAAAATTCAGCCGCTTCCTGCTGAACCAGCCAAATTTTGATCCATCTATGGCCAGCTTAAGTTTGGTCTGAAACAAGGCATTCTGGGTCTAAACAAGAAACAAAAGCGGTCATATGTTTATTTCATAGTAAGTGACTTAGCTGCTGGTTTGTTTCCCAAAAACAGTGCTATGCTAAAGCAATTTAAACGATTGCCATTGTTGCTGCTGTTTTTTAAATGTTTCAACAATATCGCTCTATACTGTCCCCCTAAAATCTGACCCCTTTGCGACCATATTTTTTTTTTCTTCTGAATGTAGAATCAAGTTATACAGCAACTTTTTTTTATATAAATATATATAAATATAAAGGAAGTGGGATAAAGCTCTGTGCTGACCATAACACAACACTGTACCTGTACATTATAAGATATCTTGTAAATGCAGCTATGTTGTGGTAGAAGTGTTCTTATTAAACTTAAACACTCATTTTGTCCAATAAAGGGTGACCTTTTTTTTTTTTTTTTTCCTTTTTTAAAAAAAATTCAATCATCTGATGCTTGCGAGCTGTGTGAAGCTATTCAAATGAAATAAAAATAGAAAATTCTGCACGTTGGTAGATTCAAATACTGATATAAAAAAAAAAAATGTTGCTATAAGATTATTAAATGGCATCCTTGAGTATATTGTATTAACTGTGGAAGGGGAAAGAGACTGGAATGTGTCGGTTACATTCACCTCTGTAAATCCAGCCTGTGGCTGTCCACTTTTGAGTCATTACCCCAATGAGTCCCCGCCTCATTGTCAGAAATATCCCCATTGGCTCACAAAGGCCCAGCACCTAATGGAAAAGGTGATAAAGTTGCCTATCTGTCACCTTCTTTATAGCCTAACTCCAGGTTTCTTGTGACTTTAAATCGTTTTTGGACCAAGCTAGTCGCTTCACTAACACATGCGCCCACTGGGATCTCTGGATGATAAACTGCATGAAATATCAGCTATATACTGTATACAGCGCTGTGTTCCAGCAGCAGAATGGGCACTCCTTGTCCTGCATACAATGTGGAGGAAACACTGCTCCAGGTGAGAAAAGGAAGTTGGTCACTTCCAACAGGTGTTGGCCAGGCTCCCAAAAAAACACACGGGGCGCAAACGCCTAGCACATTACCCAAGGTTTATTGAAGGAAACCAAATAGCCAACTTAATACTCAAACAAAAGAAGTAATGCGCATGACACTGATGGTCAATCAACATGGCGACTGATGACCAAACCATTGGTAATGTCGATAGGCTGACGTGTTTCAGGGACACATCATGGAAAGCAGAGCTGGCCCGGCTCACCACTGCAATAGACTAAGGAAATAGAAGAAGATAGCCACACAAGGCAACAGGATACCAAAAATTGCTTCTTTATTCTGAAAAGACAGATAATACAGCACAGGATTCCAGGGATGGTTATGCATTTCACACAACATAGTGCTTACAGTCATTGTAAAGTCTTTTTTTTTTTTTCCTCTAAAAAGAGCAAACCTGACTTACCTCATCTGTGTAATGGTTTTGCAAATTGCCCAGATCTTCCTCTTCTCGGGTCCCTCTTTGGCTCTCCTGGCCCCTCCTTCCTGTCAATTTGTCCCCCACAACAAGCAGCTTGCTATGGGGCACCCAAGCCGAGTCACCGCTCCCTGTGTCCACTCAGGCACGGAGCCCTAGTTCAGCCCCGCCCCTCTCTCTTCTGATTGGCTAACTGAGTTTGACAGCAGTTGGACCCAATGGCACCCCTGCTGTGTCTCAGCCAATCAGGAGAGTCCCGGACAGCCAAGAGAATCTTGGACATCGCTGGATAGAGATGGGGCTCAGGTAAGTGTAGGGGGGCCGCAGACAGAAGGTTTTTTTATCTTAATGCATAGAATACATTAAGATAAAAAAAAAAAACACCTGACTTTACAGTCACTTTAATCATAACCGCTCCCGGGACCAAGTCAAGTCCAAGCTGGGTGCTGATCAGCCATTAACATGAAGCATTCTATTTTCTCACTGAATACAAGGCTTCCTCTAATTGGCTGAGGTGGAGATTGTGATGCCATTCACCTGCCTCTCCACCTCAGTCAATTAGAAGATGCCCCATATTCATTGAAGAAATGCAATGCTTCCTATGAATGTCTAAGCAGTGCTCAGCATGACTTGATTTTGTTCCAGAAATGAGAAGGAAAGTCCCTATCCTGCCGGAACACAGCACTGTATGTAGCTGATGTTGCAAACGTTTATCCAGCGCTCCCAGTAGGCACATCTGTTAGTGATGCAAAAAGTTCAATTGGACCAGCTTGGTCCAAACAAACTAAAATCACGAAGAAACCTGGAGTTCAGCTTTAAAGTTAGTCTAGGACTTGGCATGAAGATGAACGTGCACACTGCACTCACCTGCCTATGCTCCAGCGGTCCTGCTTAAATACATTATCTTGGCATTGCCCTTTAAGTTTGTTCCCTAAAACAATTGCCAGTAGTGTTCTGTAAAATTC
>BLSH010258249.1:374101-387466 GCA_018402905.1 Glandirana rugosa | reverse complement strand
CCCCCCCCCCCCCCAAAAAAAAAAGTTGCTTTAAAGATATCCAGTTTAGTATTTAAGTATTTGCTCAAACTCCTATAGTAATTGAAAGCCACCATTTATTTCCATGTTCTTTCATAATCTCTTTGACTTGCTGTACAGGATAAGTGCAGACAGCTGCAGTTTAGTTGTACCTTTTTTTTTGTTTGTTTGTTTTTAATATAAATATATAAATATATTTTTCCTTTTTAGCTATGATGTAATTTTTTTCATAGTTATGGGGGCCGCTTAGCACCTCCATTCCTCCTTTTTGGCATTGTACAGAATTTGCAGCCAATCTTCAGCTTGTTCAGTTGAGAGGAAAAGCAAATGCATTGTATGAAAATATTATTTACATCATTCGATTTGATTACAGGAACTAATAAAGTATTATATAAATAAAAATGTCTGTAGTGCATTAATTTTTCTATAGACAGACCGTGCAGAAATCAAAAGAAAGCTGAAAAAAATCCTGCAAGGCAGACTACAGACTTTAGATTTTTTTTTTTGTTATTTAAAGCGGAACTACACTGCATCTGAGCACCACAAACCAAAATGCTATTTAATTCATTTTTTATATTTTTATAAAGCAAAATCACCCATCCATGTCCCCAATCTTTATTTTGCTGAGAAATCGCCCCTAGCATTTCTGGTTGTGGCCATCCTGAGAAAAAGTAGGTGATTCATGTATCTTTTACTAACTGGATTTTATCTGCCCTTAGCTCAGGCATGCAGAGGCAGGAGAGGGTACTAAGCTGAGAAAACCCCTCCTGAAGACTCCTGGAATGTATGACATAATTTTGCCTAGGCCAAAAACCAGGAAGCAACTGAAGCAATGTATTAAAAAATGTTTAAAACCAGTAATGATATACTTGCCTTTCATTTACTAATGCTGGCATCATAAGGATTATAAATAGTCAATGTTGATTGAGAGAGTGATGTTCCACTTTAAGTGCCATTAAAAAAAAAACTTGGATACGTATAGTTTTTCATATAGTAGTCTAGGGTCTTTATAACCTCTTAGGAAAGATCAGGGTTCCTTAGCTGTACACAACCATAGCTTGTACACATTGTGACACTTATTGCAGAAGTGTAACCTTGGCTGCCATGTTTTTCTTCCCACTTTTCATGCTGGATTATCTGGACTGCAATTTCAAATGTCTGATCTGTGTTCGTGTTGAGCATCGTGAAAAGGCAAACCATTGTGCACCGCTTGTATGTGTTGGGCAACTAATCAGTTTGTTGTTTAGAAGCCTAAATGGTCTGTCGTTAACCTGAACACCTTAAATAGGATTTGGCATTGTCTCATTAACTGCACATTAATTGAAGGACGACACTGGGTAGCAACTTAAAGCAGAAATCAGCTATGTGTGTTCCTATATGAATCTTGGTATCCTTTGTGTATAATTAATATCTATGCAGTGATTTAGCATTAAAGGCTAAGTTCACCCCAGTGGCGGCTCATCCATTAGGGGCGCACAGATGCTGCCCCCCCC
Source organism: Glandirana rugosa (assembly GCA_018402905.1). Taxonomy (NCBI): domain Eukaryota; kingdom Metazoa; phylum Chordata; class Amphibia; order Anura; family Ranidae; genus Glandirana; species Glandirana rugosa. The sequence goes on along the minus strand of BLSH010258249.1, from coordinate 385,955 downwards.
AATCCATGTTTCTGGCACCCTAATCTACATACAGGGCGCTGGACGCATGGATTCCAATGGGGGGTTTAAACATGTGCTCTAATAGGCTTCAAACACACAGTTGTCTTACAATAGCAAATTAATATTTTCTGTTGTAACACTGATTCTCCTCCCGGCCAATCAGGAAGTGGGTCATGATATATAAAAACCCGCGCTCACTTAATCCTAAGAAGAACACAAATAACAAGATCTTAAATATAATTTAGGCTGTTCGCAAAACAACTGATCCAATTGTCCATAAAATATCTCAAAACTATTGCAGCGCCAAAGGATGGAAGAAATGTGAATATAGAACAAGTAAAAACAAAATCTTGAGAAGGGGGGAGGAGTGAGTAGGCAGTTCATATAACCAGACTTATGGAAAGAAAACCAATGGGTTGCAAGTATACACTTGCTAGTTCATTCGTTCAAATGTGAGGCATAATCTTTGCAAAAAGTCCAATTCAATACTTCGTATAAGGGTTGTCAAACCCACAGAGCATTCTAATGGAATCCGCTAGACGAGTAATAGATGTAAGCTTACCAGAATCTGGTAGATATTGCGCAGAGGTCGAGAATCCAACTCAGGTATAGATGATCTGATGTCCAATGGCCGTGAAGACAGGGATGTGAAGGGGGAAGGATCTTTTTTGCAAAGATTATGAGTCACATTTGAACGAATGAACTAGCAAGTGTATACTTGCAACCCATTGGTTTTCTTTCCATAAGTCTGGTTATATGAACTGCCTACTCACTCCTCCCCCCTTCTCAAGATTTTGTTTTTACTTGTTCTATATTCACATTTCTTCCATCCTTTGGCGCTGCAATAGTTTTGAGATATTTTATGGACAAGTGGGTCATGAGACCCGTCCCCCAATTGTCCGAAAGGAGATCTGATCGGATTGGTCGGCATGAGGCGCATGGAGGAGGGAGAAGATGCACGCAGGGGTACTGAGCCAGCAAACAAGCAGCCCGGAGAGAAGTTGCTGCTGCCCGCGGGATGGAGTAAGTGCGGAGCTCTGACTGACTCACTGCGCAGGGGGTGCTATCAGGTGGATTGTTTGGCCCCCCAAGAAAAAAAAAAAAAAAAAAACCCACCAGCCGCCACTGATTCACCCTTTGAAACATGTTAAATCCATATTTAGGGTGGGACATGTAACATGTTCAAGCTCTTGCTCCTGGCCCCCCTGATCCCTCTCTATGACAACAGGTGGGGCATCTTATCCCTGCACCCGCTGTCACAATTTGAAAACCATGTGCCCGTACAGGGCTCTGCCTACACAGCCACATTGTTTATTCACTGTTTCCTGTGAATGAATGAGCTACAACTACCATCAGCCACTGCAGATGATGGTTTCTTAGTTCATTCACAAGCACTGCAGCTTTCAACCATACAGCCCATTTGAAGGTATGGGCAGAAAGCTGCAGGGCTTGCCTGCAGAAGCCTGACATTGCACCCCTGATCCACTGAGGGCAGCACAGTGACTAAGTGGTTAGTACTTCCACATAACCGCACTCGAGTTGCCGGTTTGAATCCCAACCGCACTACTTGGTAAGTTGATTGGCTCTTGTCTAAATTGGCCCTAGTATATGTATGAGTTAGGGACCTTCGATTGTAAATTCCGTGAGGGCAGGGACTGATGTGAATGTAATATATCTATCTATGTATGTGTGTAAAGCGCTGCCTAAATTGACAGCACTATACAAGTACCTGTAATAAATAAAAATCACAGGTGCAATGCTACAAGAAAAAAAAAATGCATTTTTTCCCTGCCAAAATGTGTATTTATTTTTTTCCTCGAAAAGTTAACTTCTCCTTTATATAACACCTGTACTTGGCCTCTATGCAGGAGCTTTGTCTTAAAAGACCAGTTGCTACTCTTCTTTTGCAGTGTTAATTGGTCTTGTGTCTGCCCCTGTGATTTTCTGCATGCAGCCTGCGGTGGGTGGACAGCTTTGTGGGCTCTGGGCACTTCTGCTCCTGTAAGTCTCCTCTATGGTGGCTTATGTGCATATGATTACCATTTTCTGTAAGTGTGAAAGGGTCTCTGCTCTTTTTACCCAGCAATAACCTATTGCATGCAGAAAGAAGTGGTCTGTCCCTATTGTGGACCCAGCCATTTCCTGTCTTAACAAGACTGACCCTGTTAACCTCCCTGGCGGTATGATTATGTCAGATTTTTGGTGCTGAAAGCGGTACAATTATTTTGCATGAAAATTTGGCGTTATATTGTAGGCCTGTAATTCTTAGCAATAACTCACTTAAATCTGTCAAAACAAGAGTCTAGTAGACATCCTGGGTATGAAAAAGTTTGAAAAATGAAATCATAAATTATAATATAATAACTAAAAATAATCATCAAAAATAATAACGTAATAGTAATAAAATGTATTCAATAATGTAATCAAACCAAAAACACTGAAATTTGCTCAGTTGCAGAATTGTCGCTGTCGTCACTTTCAGTGTCTGATGATAAATTTCCCCAAAAATCAGTATCACTCAATTCTGCAAATGATTCTTATTTACTAGCGCTGTTTTCTAGCTGATCAAAAACCACGTATGACGTAAAGGGACACTTTTTGTTTGCTATGGACATTCTCATGTTTCCAGGCAGAAAGAATGACATTTATTATATAAAAGCACATGCAGGGCACTGGGCAAATCACTAGGGACAAAAGGGGATGTGAAATTATTTCATACAGCAATGTAATCTGTAAAATTACAGTGTACTGTATGTGCTGTGTGTGTTTTTCGCTTTTTGAATTTGCCGCCGGTCTCCGTCCTCCTGCGACGCAACGCTCGCAGGGAATGGAGCCCGGCACACAGTCATCTGGCGGCGGACACAGCCCGCAGTCACGGCGGGGGCATCGCTGGATCCAGGGGACAAGGTGAGTAGCACTGCCTGGATCCAGCAATGCAATCCCAAGTGTGGCTCGGGATTACCGCTAATGGTACTGAAATTCCACCCCGAGCCACACTCGGGAATACCGCCAGGGATGTTAAGGTCACTCCCATATTTAAAGATGCCAGATAAATGGTTACACTCTTTCTACTTTATTCACCCTTGCAGGTCCTGCCCTTTAACCTGCTGTTGTGATCACATCCATTTTCCAGACCTTGGATGTCTGGTCCAAGGTTGTGACTGGATCTATCCTGATGGATCCATCTGTCCTTCAAGTGACTGGAGCTCATGCCCGTGGTCCTATTTTATTGTGTTGATTACATGCCAAATATCCAGAACGGGCCTACTTTTTGATCCATATGTGAAGGACCCTATGGCTCAAATGTTTCTTGTATTGATGCTCTGCAGACCAATTCCTCTTGCATATTCCCTTTGATGGGCAATGAGTCGTGAATCCCTGGACAACTTCATTAGGAAGTCGCTGTGATTGGGGTGGGGTGGGGGGGGGGAGTTGGGAGTGGGCCTTCCTGCCCCAGAAAAAGGCAAAATCTCAATCTGGGAAACCCTGGACTCTAAGGTTAAAAAGAATATTTCTTTTTGCTCAGGGCTGCAGGTTCAAGGCAAAGCCTGGACTTTGTGTAACATACTAGTGCTACCCAAAAATAAATATAACAAAAACCTAATAATTCATACCATAACAATCCATACAAAGGATTAGTGCAATAAATCAATACATATATTATAAATAAAATGCTGTGCAAATCAATAAAGATGCATCAAACCAATAATTATGCAACAAGCAATGTAGTGAAAAAAATACATTTCTCAATCGTTCACTGACAGACACCGCCTCTCATTCTTGCCATGTGGGGTTTATGCAGCTTCCACTAGGAGTGGACTAGGCAGAACGAAGTTCAATGCAAAGCAGACACAGCCCCTCCCAGGGGGCAGTCCTCACTTAGCATAACCCCTCCAGCCCTGCTCAGCAACTTCGTTTTTAATGCCTAGTGCAAGTAGGACCTGGCTCCCTGCTGGGATCTGTGGTTCCCCATTCTTTTTCTAATTTTTTTCTTTTTCAAGAATTCTGAACTCCCCACCCCACCCCCCCCCCCTTCAGAGGAGCGATGGGTGGTGCCCCCCTTTTTTTCCCCTGGGTATAGGGTTCGTCCGGTTGCCCCCCCAACCCACTCAGGGCTGTAGTTCTCCCTGCCTGCGTGGGTCCCCCTGTGTGGTAGCGGCCACCATTTGCCTGTATCCGGCCGCCATTTTCCTGTAGCTGGCCGTGTGTTATACACGGCCGCCATTTTCCTGTATGGCGGCTGAAGCAGGGGTCTCCGGTGGGGACCAGGCAGCGCTGGGACTGGTGGCCTTTCTGGACATCAAAGACCCGTATTTACACGTGCCCATATGCGTGCACCACCAGCGCTTCTTGCGATCTGCGGTGGGGGATCTCCACTACCAGTTTGTGGCCCTCCCGTTCGGTCTGGCCTCAGCTCCTCGGGTCTTCACCAAGCTCCTGGCCCCGGTGCTGGCTCTGCTGAGGCAGAGGGGCATAGCAGTAGTGGCATATCTCGACGATCTCCTGCGGGCGAAGTTGGCCTCCGCCTTGTCGGACAGTCTGGCCATCGCCCTTGGTTTCCTGCAGGACTTCGGCTAGGTGATGAACCTTCCGAAGTTGGTGCTGGCTCCGTCGCGTCGGTTGGAATATTTGGGCTTGGTCCTGGACACGGAGCGGGCTAAGGTGTTTCTCCCTGTCGCCAAGGTCTTAACATTCCAGGGGGCGGTGCAGGCCCTGCTGTCTCAGCGGAGGTCTTCTCTCAGATTTTGCATGCGGGTCTTGGGGCTGGTGGCCTCCCCCTTCGAGGCAGTGCCTTATGCCCAGAGTCACACCCGGCTCCTGCAGTGGGCAATCCTGCTGCGGTGGGACAAGTCTTCGCTCTCCCTATATCGGGTGATCAGTTTGGATCACCGAACTCGAAGCTCCCTCACCTGGTGGCTACGGACCCCGACCTTGGAGCGGGGGAAGTAGTTTCTTCCCATGGACTGGACGGTGATCACGACAGATGCCAGCCTATACGGCTGGGCTGGAGAGGGTTCCTGGGGAGGTTGTCAAGCCAGGGCCGCTGGTCTCAGAAAGAGTCCCGTCTCCCGATCAACATGCTGGAACTGCGGGCGATCAGGCTTTGGATCTCCCACTGGTCGAGGAGGCTGCACGGGCATCCTGCTCGGGTCCAGTCAGACAACCCCACAGCTGTGGCTTATGTGAACCATCAGGGCGGAACGAGAAGCCTGGCAGAAGTGGCCCACATTCTGCGGTGGGCTGAGCTTCACGTGCCGGTAATCTCCGCCGTTCACATCCCGGGCGTAGAGAACTGGCAAGCGGACTATCTCAGTCGCCAGAAGCTGGATCAGGGAGAGTGGTCCCTGCATCCGGAGGTGTTCCGCCAGATTTGTCAAAAGTGGGGCACGCCAGACGTGGATCTCCTGGCGTCCTGGCTCAACTGGAAGATGCAGGCCTTCGTGAGCAGAACAAGGGATCCGCTGGCAGACGCGGCGGATGCCCTCGTGGCTCCGTGGTCTCGGTACCGGTTGCTCTATGCCTTCCCCCCCACTTCCGTTACTTTTGCGCCTGCTGCACAGGATAGAGGCGGAAGGGATCCCAGCCATTCTGGTAGCGCCAGATTGGCCTCGGCGTCCTTGGTACGCCGAATATGGTGCGGATGGTGGTCGACGTTCCCTGGCGGCTCGTGCTTCGCAAGGACCTGCTCTCACAGGGGCCCATCTTGCACCCTGCTTTACCCTCTCTGGTTTTAACGGCCTGGCTATTGAGTCCCAGGTGTTAAAAGATAGGGGACTCTCGGAGCCTGTCATTCCCACTATGCTCAAGGAGCGTAAGGCCACTTCGCGGAAGATCTATCACCGCACATGGAAGGCTTCTTTCTCGGTGGCTCGGGTGCTGGCCTTCCTTCAGCAAGGCCTAGATCACAAGTTGGTATTGAGCACACTTAAGGGGCAGATTTCTGCCCTGGCGATTCTTTTTCAGCGTCCCTTGGCGACGCATTCCCTGATTCCTAACTTTGTCCAGGGGGTTCGTCATGTCTATCCCCAGGTACGGTCGCCTTTGGTGCCTTGGGACCTTAATCTGGTCCTTTCTGTGCTCCAGAAGCCGCCTTTCGAAATATCAGGGAAATTTCCCTGCAACTGCTCTCGCAGAAAGTGGCCTCTCTGGTGGCTATTACATCTGCTAGGCGGGTGTCTGAGCTGGCGGCTCTGTCCTGTAGGTCCCCGTACTTGGTAATACACAGGGATGAGGCGGTTTTGCGCCCCTCTTCCTCCTTCTTACCGAAGGTGGTCTTCCTTTCACATCAATGAGGACATTTTCCTCCCTTCGCTGTGTCCACGCCCATCTCATTCTAAGGAGGTTGCCTTGCACTCCCTGGATGTGGTTAGGGCTTTGCGGGTATTCATCTGGCAGCCACGGCCTTGTTTCGGAGGTCCGATTCGCTTTTTGTCGCAATGTGGCCTCGTCGCCCACCATTTCCCACTGGATACATCAGACGGTGACCCGTGCGTATGCTGTTTGGGGCCAGGAGCCCCCCCCCCCCCCTTTCCAGTCACGCCTCACTCTACCAGAGCGATTAGTACTTCCTGGGCTTTCCGACACCAGGTGTCGGTTTCTCAGGTGTGCAAGGCGGACACTTGGATCTAGGTGCACACTTTTTCCAAGTTTTACAGAATTGATGTTGCAGCTTCTGCTGATGCTGCTTTCGGCCGCAAAGTTTTGCAGGCTGTGGTGTGAGGCGCGTCTGGCACCTCCCGGAGAACTCTTTTGTTGGGTACTGTTGTTCTTGTTGCCCACCCCTCTTTGTGACACTGCTTTGGGACATCCCCACATGTCAACAATGAGAGGCTGCGTCTGTCAATGAACAATTGAGAAAATAGGATTTTTTGACTTACCGTAAAATCCTTTTCTCTGAGTTCATTGACAGATGCAGCACCCACCCCTCTTTGTTTGAGTTTGTACTGCTTGCTACAAACTGAGTTGCTAAGCAGGGCTGGAGGGGTTATGCTAAGTGAGGACTGCCCCCCTGGGAGGGGCTGTGTCTGCTTTGAGTTGAACTTCGTTCTGCCTAGTCTGCTCCTAGTGAAAGCTGCATAAACCCCACATGTGAAGAATAGAGGCTGCGTCCGTCAATGAACTCAGAGAAAAGGATTTTACGGTAAGTCAAAAAAATCCTATTGCAGGATCAATGCAGCTGTATGCTCACTGGCCACTTTATTAGGTACACCAGTTCAATTGCTTGGTAACAGAAATTTCTAATAAACCAATCACACGGCAGCAACTCAATGCATTTTGGCATCTAGATGTGGTGAAGACGACTTGCTGAAGTTCAATCTGCAACGGAATAGGGAATAAAGGGGATTTAAGGGACTTGCATGGTTGTTGGTGCCAGATAGGCTGGTCTGAGTATTTCTAAAACTGCTGATTTACTGGGATTTTTCACATACAACCTTCTCTAGGGTTTACAGAGAATGTCCAGAAACGAGAAAATATCCAGTGAGCGGCAGTTGTGTGAACGAAAATGCCTTGTTGATGTCAGAGGAGAATTGGCAGACTGGTTTGAGATGATAGGCAGCAGTGCCTCAAATAACCACTCATTCCACTGAAGGTATGCATAATACCATCTCTAAATGCACAACACATCAAACCTTGTAGCAGATGGGCTACAGCAGCAGCATAAGACCATAACGTGTGCAGCTCCTGTCAGCTAAGCACAGGAAACCGAGGCTACAATTCGCACAGGCTCACCAAAATTGGACAATAGAAGATTGGAAAAACGTTGCCTGGTCTGATGAGTCTCGAATTCAGCTGTGACATTCAGATGGTGGGGTCAGAATTTGGTGTAAACAACTTGAAAGTATGGATCCATCCTGTCTTGTATCAACGGTTCAGGCTGGTAATGGTGGGGGGATATTTTCTTGGCATGCTTTGGGCTCCATAGTACCAACTGAGCATCATTTAAATGCCATGGCCTACTTGAGTATTGTTGCTGACCATGTCCATCCCTTTATGACTACAGTGTCCCCATCTTCTGATGGCTCCTTCCAGCAGGATAATGCACCATGTCACAAAGCTCAAATCATCTCACCACTGGTTTCTTGAACATGACAATGAGGTCACTGCACTCCAATGGCCTCCACAGTCACCAGATCTCAATCCAATAGAGCACCTTTGGGATGTGGTGGAATAGGAGATGAGCATCATGGATGTGCAGCTGACAAATCTGCAGCAACTGTGTGATGCTATCATATCACTATGGACCAAAATCTCTGAGGAATGTTTCCAACACCTTGTTTGATCTATCCAATGAAGAATGAAGGCAAAAGGGGGTCCAACCCGATGCTAGCAAGGTGTACCTAATAAAGTGGCCAGTGAGTGCATATAATTATACCATGAAGTGTTTAGAGTTGAAATTTTTATTGAAAGTGATTATTATAGTACAGAAAAAGTGGCACGTGATCGCAGTAGCATGAAGTGTTTAGACAAACCTTCCACAAGATGAGAAATGTGATAGCAAATGTTCAAGATGGTAAAGTGCTTGTGCTTCACAATGTAAACCAGATTTGACTGACCGCTTGTTACCCTGCGCTATTTCACCATTTTGTAACATTGAACAAAAGCACAAGAATCCTTTGGTTCCTAATATCTTCATAACACTCATGAAAAGGTCCAATTCAAAGTACAAAAGGCTAAAAAAGAAAAGCGCTCATGTGCAATGATATATTGCATGTGGACCTGTAGAGTCCAAGGCAGTGATTCCCAATTGGGGAGTTGAGTCCCTATAGGCCAGTGGTTCTCAACTCCTGTCCTCGGGACCCACTAACAGGCCAGGTTTGCAGGATAACTGAATTGCATCACAGATATCATTTGCTGCTCAATGATTAAAGTATTCTGGTCTGCATCTCCCCAAGGTATTACTTAAAATCTGGCCTGTTGGTGGGTCCCGAGGACAGGAGTTGAGAACCTCTGCTATAGGCCCTTCTGGTGCCACCCATTGTGATAGGTGAAGATTGGACCTCCCAAGGGGTCCTGTGGTAAGAATGGTGAAAAGCCTGGAGTAGTCCCTGTTGGTAGCCCCCCCCCCCCCCCTATACTTCTCCAGTGAACCCCTCCCTGGGTGGGACAAGGAACTTTCATGGCTGGGGAAATAATTGATTTTATTTTATTATCAGTGTGTTTTTTGTCACTGTATTTGGCTTCCTGAGCGCCACATGACAGTAGTGGAGCTTAGGGGTGGTCCAGGAGGCTCAGGGCACCGAATGCAACATACAGTGGGTACGGAAAGTATTCAGACCCCCTTAATGTCTCACTCTTTGTTATATTGCAGCCATTTGCTAAAATCATTTAAGTTCATTTTCTTCCCCTCATTAATGTACACACAGCACCCCATATTGACCGAAAAACACAGAATTGTTGACATTTTTGCAGATTTAGTAAAAAAGAAAAACTGAACTATCACATGGTCCCAAGTATTCAGACCCTTTGCTCAGTATTTAGTAGAAGCACCCTTTTGATGTAATACAGCTATGAGTCTTTTTGGGAAAGATGCAACAAGTTTTTCACACCTGGATTTGGGGATCCTCTGCCATTCCTCCTTGCAGATCCTCTCCAGTCCTGTCAGGTTGGATGGTAAACGTTGGTGGACAGCCATTTTTAGGTCTCTCCAGAGATGCTCAATTGGGTTTAACCACTTGCCGACCGCCGATCGGCATCTGACGGCGGCAAAGTGGCTCGTTCCCGCAAAACGCCGTCATACGACGGCGGCTGCGGGAATGAGTTTAGTGAGCGCGCGCGCGCCGCCGGAGGCGCGCCCGCACGCTCACTGTGTTTGGGGAGGGCCAGGGAGCGGGTGCGGCGGCTTTGATTGCCGCCGGCTACCCGCGATGGCCCCCCCGGAGCGAAGGAGCGGAGGTCCGTGTATGTAAACACGGACCTCCGCTCTGTGTGAGGGGGAAGGGCTGTGATCACAGCCTTCCTGTACGTGAAGGCTGTGACCACTTCCCTTCCCCAGATAGTACAGTCCCCCTACAGTTAGAACACGCCCAGGGAACATAGTTAACCCTTAGAGCGCCCCCTGCAGGTTAACCCCTTCACTGCCAATGGTATTTACACAGTAATCAGTGCATTTTTATAGCACTGATCGCTGTATAAATGCCAATGGTCCCAAAAAAGTGTCAAAATGGTCCGACATGTCCGCTGAAATATCGCAGTACCGCAAAAAATCGCAGATTGCCGCCATTATTAGTAAAAAATAAAAATAAAAACCCCCAAAAATGAATTCTCATCATCCGTAAACGCGACCACTTTTGCGCAAACCAATCAACGCCAATTGCGATTTTTTTTTTATCGCAAATATGAGGAAGAATATAAATCGGCCAAAAACGGTGAAAAAAAATGTTTTTTTATATTTTTTTTTTTTATTTGTATTTTAGGAAAAAGTAAGAAATTTGGGTTTTTTTTGCAAAATTGTTGCTCTTTTATTTCAGATCAGAAATGACGCAGCGGTGATCAAATACCACCAAAAGAAAGCTCTATTTGTGGGAAAAAAGGACGCAAATTTCGTCGCACGACCGCGCAATTGTCAGTTAAAGCAACGCAGCGCCAAATCGCAAAAAGGGCTCCGGTCCTAAAGCTGGAAATCCTTCCGGGGCTGAAGTGGTTAAGTCAGGGCTCTGGCTGGGCCATTCAAGAACAGTCACGGAGTTGTGAAGCCACTCCGTTATTTTAACTGTGTGCTCAGGGTCATTGTCTTGTTGGAAGGTAAACCTTTGGCCCAGTCGGAGGTCCTGAGCACTCTGGAGAAGGTTTTCGTCCAAGATATCCCTGTACTTGGCCGCATTCATCTTTCCCTCGATTTCAACCAGTCGTCCTGTCCCTGCAGCTGAAAAACACCCCCCAACATGATGCGGCCACCACCATGCTTCACTGTTGGGACTGTATTGGACAGGTGATGAGCAGTGCCTGGTTTTCTCCACACATACCGCTTAGAATTAAGGCCAAAAAGTTCTATCTTGGTCTCATCAGACCAGAGAATCTTATTTCTCACCATCTTGGAGTCCTTCAGGTGTTTTTTTTTTAGCAAACTCCATGCGGGCTTTCATGTGTTTTGCACCGAGGAGAGCTTCCGTCGGGCCACTCTGCCATACAGCCCCGACTGGTGGAGGGCTGCAGTGATGGTTGACTTTCAACAACTTTCTCCCATCTCCCGACCGCATCTCTGGAGCTCAGCCACAGTGATCTTTGGGTTCTTCTTTACCTCTCTCACCAAGGCTCTTCTCCCCCGATATCCCAGTTTGGCCGGACGGCCAACTCTAGGAAAGGTTCTGGTCGTCCCAAACGTCTTCCGTTTAAGGATTATGGAGGCCACTGTGCTCTTAGGAACCTTAAGTGCAGCAGAAATGTTTTTGTAACCTTGGCCAGATCTGTGCTTTGCCACAATTCTGTCTCTGAGCTCTTCAGGCAGTTCCTTTGACCTCATGATTCTCATTTGCTCTGACATGCACTGTGAGCTGAAGATGTGGAAGTAAACTCAGGTCGACAAACTAATATGACTAACCTGAACTAATCCTTTCGGTGTGTGGACAGATATATTCTGGAATGTCGAGTGTCACGTACAGTCTCGTTTACTCTTAGTACTCCAGTTTCCTTGACGGACTTCTCGAGTCTCTGTCTTAACACCGTTTCGTGTCTAGACCGGTTCCAATGTTTTTGTAAAGACGACGTGAATTCCAAGGATTCTCGTGTCACCGGAGGTATTAGGAATTTGCCTTCTGCAAACCCTGCTGGTCTTGGAAAGGATCTCAACCGGCAGGCCGGTTTGACCCTATAGCCCCCTCTTCTCGGAACCACTCTCTCCATTTCTTCTTGGGTT
>BLSH010258249.1:354438-371094 GCA_018402905.1 Glandirana rugosa | reverse complement strand
TGCTTTTACATTGCAGATCAGTAACTCACTGATCCCAGCTCTTCTCTCCTCACACTGGACTCTGTGTGAGGAGAGAAGAGCTGGTAACAGTGAGTTACCGCTCTGTTTACACTGTATGTGATCGGCTGTGAAGTAGATCACAGCCGATCACAAGGTATCAGCCGCCGGCCGGCGGCTGATACCTGTGTCGGTGACAGGCAGTGTTCCCCAGGAACACGCCGCCACCGACACGCACGCGCAGCGCGCTCCCGATTGCGCGCATGCGCGGTGCGAACGGCGGGCGTGCCGTTTGTGATCAGCTGTGACTTCGTCACAGCCGATCACGTGGTGAACAGCCATAACCAATGGCTGTTCACCCCTGTCGGTGAAGCGGCGTGTCCTGGGGACATGCCGACACCGACAGAGCCGGGATGCGCGCGCCCGATCGCGCGCAATCCCGGCTTAAAGGGAGGACGTCATATGACGTCCACCCGCTGGGAGAGCAGGACCGCTCCGCCGTCATTTGATGGTGGGCGGTCCTGAGGCGGTTAATAAATCTGCAAAAATGTCAACAATTCTGTGTTTTTCTGTTAATATGGGGTGCTGTGTGTACATTAATGAGGGAAAATGAACTTAAATGATTTTAGCAAATGGCTGCAATATAACAAAGAGTCAAAAATGTAAGGAGTTCTGAATACTTTCCGTACCCACTGTATGAAGTTTTCTCTGCCCGCCCCCATGTGCTTTCACTCTAGACCACACAATATGGCCACAAGTGAGCAGAGTGCTGTGGCAGCGGCCATCTTTGGAGTACCATGTGCACAACCAGAATGGCAGCTACGGGTCACAGCAGAACAGTGCAGAGTCTAGTGGTCAAAGCAACAACACTAGAGCACTTTGTGGAAGTACAGGTTGTGGTGTTTAGTGGCACAGTGCCCTCTCAGCTGACTCGGACTGCTCTTCCCAGAAAGGGTCCCTTGCACTGATTTGCAGTTCCATGTTCCACCCCATGGCAGAGGGGAGGGGGGTGTAGGGCAGGAAAGGGTTCCAAATACATTTCTCAAGTAGGGAATAACCTGAAAGCAGCCCCCACTGTGCAACACTCTGAACCTGGGGGTCAGTGTTCCCTGCAGATCTGACTTTCTTCACCTATATGTTATTTCCACTTTGTTGGGACATCTCTACAAGTATGTTTGTGTCAAGGGGGGAATTCTCATGCTGGTCTAAAGCAACCTGTTCACATGATGCCATAATGTCTCCTGCTTGCTAAGCTCCTATCAGACTGACTATACTATGGGCTGTTGTTCATTACTTGCTTACACTGCACAGCCACTATACCTGTGTTTGCAGTACTGCTAGCCGCTATACTCGTGATTGCCCGTAGTATTGCCAGCATTGCATCTGCCTTCCTGTACTTATAAGTTGCTGCTTTATCTACATTACACCACATCAATCTGTGCCGAGACTGAGTATAAGCCATCTGGAGCCGGAGACATGATTTGATATGATCAATTTGTCATTACTCACGCTCTTGATTATTATGATAAATTTCAGAATTTGATGTGATATCTCCTTTGGCATTGCTACTCAATATCACTGCAGTACTACAGTAGGAAGTCTTATTTAAAGCCACGTAATATTGTGCATTATACTGCAGGGACTTGTGGACTGGAATAGTCTTGTGCAATTTTGACAGTTTCTATACTGCTTCTTTAAAGTGGAGTTCCACCCACAAAACAATTTTCACATCTTTTACGTCCTCTAATTAATAAGAATCACTTTTGGAGCAAAAAAAAAATTTCTACTCACCCTAAGTGCCTGTTGCTAGGTGGTGGCTTGTAATCTGCCACTTCCTGGTCCACGGCACCGTGCATCACTTCCTGCCCCCATGTGCTCCTGGGAAATGTGAGTCATCATTTCCCAGGAGTCAGTGGGCACCAATGAGCTGTAAAATCGTGTTATTTCCCGACTGGAAATGACGTGATTTTTGCTGGATAGAGATTGCTTATCTCAGTTGCCATAACAACTGGGTGGGACATTCTTCGGTCACCGAACGTTGTGATGGCATTGAGATAAACTATCAGCGCTGCGCCCAGCGAATCACTGCACATGCACGAGATCGGGAGGTGCATGCTGGTTACCCAGCTGCACCTTTTCCAGGAAGAAGGTGGTAGAAGGTGTGAGTGGGCTTCAGATGCCCACAATCAAAATGGGAAGCCCAGGGAACCAAATTCTGCAAAGTAAGTGAAAAAAAACAATAGATACTAATCGCAATTAAAGATAGCAATACCTTTATTGATCTTATGGATATAAGCTAAAGGGATGCAAGGAAAAAAATTGTAGCCAGAACTCTGCTTTAAGTATGCAGTTATTTTGACTAGACTATAAGATCCTTTGGGGGAGATAAATGTGTATCATCTCTGGGGGTTGTTGTTCTTGGAATTGTATGTCAACATACAGAGTGACCATTGGGTTCTTGGTCACCTCCCTGACTAAGGTCCTTGATCCACCGATCGCTCAGTTTGGCCGGGTGGCCCGCTCTAGGAAGAGTCATGGTGGTTCCAAACTTTTACGGATGATGGAAGCCACTGTGCTTATTGGGACCTTCAATGCTGCAGAATTTTTCCTGTACCCTTGTCCTACAGACAATTCCTTGGACTTCTTGGCTTGGTTTGTGCTCTGACATGCACTGTTAACTGTGGGAACTAATATAGACAAGTGTATGCCTTTCCAAATCATGTCCAATCAACAGAATTTACCACAGGTGGACTCCAGTCAAGTTGTAGAAACAGCTCAAGGATGATCAGTGGAAACAGGATGCACCTGAGCCTAATTTTGAGTGTCATGGAAAAGGCCGTGAATACTTATGAACATGTGTTTTTGTCATTTTTTTTATGGAATACATTTGCAAATATTTCAAACAAACTTCTTTCATATTATCATTATGGGATTATCATTATGGGGTATTGTTTGTAGAATGTTGAGGAAAATAATGAATTTAATCAATTTTGGAATAAGGCTGTAACATAAAATGTGAAAAAAGTGAAGCGCTGTAAATACTTTCGGGATGCACTGTAGCTTCTCGGTGGATACCTTAACCCTAGGCCCTGCACTCTGATCTGGCCACCTGGATTTAAAAGCATTTTACTTGTTGCAACTTTCAGAGTTTGTTAACCTCTTCAGCCCGGCAGGTTTTACCCCCTTTGACCAGGCCAATTTTTGCTATATGGCACTGCATTATTTTAACTGACAATCGCGCGGTCGTGCAATGTTGTACCCAAATAAAATTGACATCCTTTTCTTTCCACAAATAGAGATTTATTTTGGTGGTATTTGCTCACCTCTGCGGTTTTTATTTACGCTGTAAACAAAAAAAGACCGACAATTTTGAAAAAAAAAAACAATATTTTTTACTTTCTGCTATAAAACATATCCAATAAAAAAAATGTAAAAAATCGAATTTCTTCATCAATTTAGGCCAATATTTATTCTGCTACCTATTTTTGGTTAAAAAAATCTCAAGCGTATATTGATTGGTTTGCGCAAAAGTTATAGCGTCTACAAACTATGGGATAGATTTATGGAATTTTATTTTTTTTTATACTAGTAATGGCGGCGATCAGCGATTTTTAGCGGGATTGCGGCAGACAAATCTGACACGAAGCAATACTTTTTGGGGACCAGTGACACCAATATAGTGATCAGTGCTAAAAAAAAATGCATTGTCACTGTACTAATGACACTGACAGGGAAGGGGTTAACATCAGGGGCAATCAAGGGGTTAAATGTGTTCCCTTGGAGTGCTTTCTAACTGTGTAGGGGTGCTTTGACTGGGGGAAGACAGAGATCGGTGTTCCTGCTCAGCAGAAACACAAGATCTCCATCTTCCACTCTCACAGAACAGCGGTCTGCCTTGTTTACACCACCGTTCTGCCTCTCTCGGGAATGATTGCCGGAGCAGGCAAACATTGGGTCAGCCAGACCTGCTGATTGCTGCATGCCTCAGACCAGGAACTAGAAATCATGTACAGGTATGTGATTTCGCCCAGGAGGGCCACCCTGCCACAGTATATATGCGTGGGGCAGTCCAAAAGAGGTTAAAGACCCCCCCAAACCATACATTTTCTGAAAGCGTAGGGCCAGGAGAATAAAAAGGTGCTAGTGAGTTCATAAATAAAACATATTTGTAAATCTTGAATTGTGACTTTTTGCAAAATGGTGAAAATTAAAGGTATGCAAGACTGTAAAAAAGCAACTTTACTCAAAAAAATATGCAGGTTATCATTTTTCCTTTACAGTTTTCCCTTTCAGAGTTTGTAAAAGACCACCCAAACCATACATTCTCTAGAAGTGTAGAGCCAGTAGAATAAAAAAGGTGTTACTGATTTCTTAGGTCCCTTGACAGTTGTGCAAATATTTATAAAACATAATTTTTGCTAAAAAACACTAATTATTAGCGGACACAAACACAGCAAAACTTACAAAATTCCTGCCAATTCCTACTAAATCTAAAAGCTAAAATTGTATTGAGTTAATCAAAATCAAATATTCGTAAATTTTACATTATGCCGTTTTGCATTTTCACATGCGTTGCATTAGGAAAGCGCCTTCATTTGAATTGGCTGCCCAACACACACAAAGTGCACATACATATTTTTAAAAATGCAGTGCACCATAATGCATGGTAATAAGTTACCATATGTCGTGGCATGCTGCAATATGTGTTGGCAAGGAGTTTTGGGGTGGCATTAACAATGAATGGCAACCCAGCACACCAACAAGAACAACACCTGTTTTTGTGCTCTGTGGTGTGCAGTGGCATTCACATTCCCAGATCACACTAATTTGGATAGGGAATTGTTCATTTATTTTATTTATTTTTTTACATTTATTATTTTATGTTATTTGTATTATGGGGTCTGAGTACACCCCTGATATTTCCCTTCTGAAATACAGTAAGAGATTTGAGCCAAAGGTGTCATCTGTCTCTTCTATGTTGCAGTCCTAGCTGTACTCACACATTGAGCAGGAAGGACTCTGTAAATGTAAAGAGTTTGGGCTCCAAGCCAAAACCCCAGTCCCAGATCAGCAATAAACTATGGACTCCAAAACCCTCTGAGCCAATGAAGAGGCGCAGCCACTCGCTCGGTTGGGGGAAGCTTGCTGGCCTTCGCGGAGCTTTGGCAGGGGAAGATTGCAGATGAGTAGGTCAAAAATACAAAATGCAGTGTTGTAACTAGTGATGAATAATAAACACAGCTGCTGGCAACCAATAGTAAGACAAACTAAAGCCTCGTACTCACGGGACGACGATCGCATACAACAGGTCGTACTAACGACTGTTGTATGCGATATCGATCGTTCGTATGCGCGATTAGAACAGTCGAACATACGACGGTCGTACAAGGGAGTTGTATGAGCAGACTAGAAAACTTGGTCGTACCAACAAGCGGTCATACGACCATTGTATCGTGTGTACAGAGCAGTTGGTACAACAAGTTGTATTGTGCAAAACACGCATGCTCCAAAGTCAGGAACAGCTGGATGCTAATTACATGCACCTGAACGTTCTTTCTGTGCTCGTACGATCGTGTAGTGCAGTCAGTATGCTAGATACAACAGCCAACATACGATTTGCGACGATCGTACATACGATCGTCGTCCCGTGTGTACAAGGCTTATATAAACATATATATTATATATGTTGCCGCACTAACAAAAGTCCATATCATAATTAAATCTGGCAAAGGTAAATAGAGGCCTCGTATTGGATAAAAGATGCCTGTCCAACAGGAAAGTTAAAATGACTGCCCACCTGGATGTGAAGGCAACCAAGCCTTGTTTCTAAATCAATATGACCGGCGGAACTTCCTATGAAAGTGTAGATAAATAAAGAGGCAAACAAGTTTCAATATGGCTGGCGAAACTTCCTGTGAAAATATACATAGATAAAGAGAAAGTAACTCTGCTCAGCCTAAACCAAGTCTCACTTTTAAACCTATGATTAGGCAAGGAGGCTGAACCAACACTCACCAGGGCATACTAATGACCAGTAGCCAGCTATATACAGTATCTATATAAAGCTCCTCTTCTTCCTCCATCACATACTTGCTTGCAGCACCTAACTGGAGAACTGTGAATATCTGACAGTCAGATGAAAGCAATGGCCCATTACAGGCAGGAACCCGAGGCCCCTTCGGTGTGTAGCGGAATTTCATTGTCCAGCTTGCATCACTCCTGTGACTACTGATCCCAGCATCACCTCTTCAGGCACTGCCAACCTGCCTGGCTGCAGCAGCTGCCCCTTTCACTAGCCCTCCAGGCTAACTTCTCCTCACAGTCCTCCAGACTGACACTCACCAGCCCACCCAGCTAAGTCTCAGGAGATCTCCCAGATGTGCTGACCTGCTCCTGCTGTCCTCTCTCCTTGCTCCCATGCCTCCAGGAAGGGTTTCCTCAGTGTGTTTTGGTAGGAATCTTCCAGCACCCAAGCCCCAGGCCTGAGGTCATACCCCCCCCCCCCCATACTCCTCAGCACTTCATCTTCCACCCAACTGTCCCTCCCTGGCATGACCCATGCCTATTTATGAGGTGGCCGGTCTCTGCCAGCCCTTTACTTAGGATTGGGTTTGAACACCGGTTACATATGTGGGCGGGGCTTACGTATGCGTTCGCTTCTGTGCGCGAGCACGAGGGGGCGGGGGACTTTAATTTTTTTATTATTATTATTTATTTTACTTTTATTTTTCTATTTTTACACGGTCTCTTTAATTTTTTTTTTTGATCACTTTTATTCCTAAGATATGACCTCACATCTCTCCTGCAGGTTGGAAAGACCGAGATCAGAAAAAAAAAATCTGATCCCAGCCTTTCCAGCCGTGATCACGGCTTTGTTTACTAAAGCCTGCCCGGACGTGACTTCATAACGTCGCACCCGGGCCTCCGAGGGTCATAGAGATGACTGGTGACCAGATGGTCATCAGTCATCTCCCTGACAATCATCCGGCAGCGACGGATTCCTTCTCCCTGCCGCCAATCGTACGGGCGGCACGGGAGAAGCACTGAATGGCGGCGGGAGGGGGGCGTCCCCTCCCGCTGCCTATAAGAACGATCAAGCGGCTGAACTGCCGCTATGATCATTCTCATGGTGCAGTGAATCCCTGGCCGGAAAGAATGATATCTGAACGGTGCCTGTAGCTGCTGGCACCGTTCAGATATCACCCCTCAAAGTCCAGGACATCCATGGACGTCCTACCGGCGGGAAGTGGTTAAAGCAGAGTTAGGTTATAAAAAAAATATCCTAAGCTTTGAACAACTAACGGAGCACTGTTCAATCCATCTTTCGAAAATGAAAAGGGTGCAGTACAACTGCAAACCTACCAAGACATGGCCGTCCACCTAAACTGAAAGGTCGGGCAAGGAGAGCATTAATCAGAGACACAGCCAAGAGGCCCATTGTAACTCTGGAGGAGCAGCTTTGTTCAGATGAGATCAAAATTGAACTTTTTGGACTGAAAACAAAACGCTATGTGTGGCGGAAAACTAACACTGCATATCACCCTAAACACACCACCCCCACTGTGAAACATGGTGGCAGCATCATGTTGTGGGGAGGATCTTCTTCAGCAGGGACAGGGAAACTGGTCAGAGTTGAAGGGAAGATGGATGGAGCCAAATACAGGGCAATCTTAGAAGAAAACCGGTTAAGGCCTGTACACACGGGGTACAATTATTGGCCGAAAAACTGTCGTACGACAGCTTGTCGTACAATAATTCGACCGTTAGTATGCTCCATTCGACAGCCGATTTTCAATTATCGTCCAACAGAAGTTGTATGAGCAAACTAGAAAACTTTTGTCTACTGACAAGGCGTCCGATTCTCAGCTCGTGTGTACAGAAGTTGGACAAACAAAAGTTGTAAGTATAAACACGCATGCTCGGAATCCAGGAACTATTCAGTCGTGTAAACCTGCATTTGTAATTCACAATTCATATTCAACTGAACTTCCTCTTTATAGGTTCGTAACATGTCTCTACCTTCGGCTTTGTCGAACGATAATTTGACTACCGTCAGTATGCTAGACAAAATCACGGACAGGCGATTTTGGGAAAAGTTGGACGTGCAGTCGTACAACAATCGTACCTTGTGTACGAAGCTTTAGAGTGTGCAAAAGACTTGAGACTGGGGCGGAGGTTCACCTTTCAGCAGGACAACGACCCTAAACATACAGCCAGAGCTACAATGGAATGGTTTAGATCAAAGCATATTCATGTGTTAGAATGGCCCAGTCAAAGCCCAGACCTAAATCCAATTTAGAATCTGTGGCAAGACTTGAAAATTGCTGTTCACAGACGCTCTCCATCCAATCTGACTGAGCTTGAGCTATTTTGCAAAGAAGAATGGGCAAAAATGTCCTCTTTAGATGTGCAAGATGTCCCCAAAAAGACTTGCAGCTGTAATTGCAGCGAAAGGTGGTTCTACAAATTATTGACTCAGGGGGCTGAATACAAATACACGCCACACTTTTCACCATTTGTAAAAAATGATGAAAATCATTTATCATTTTCCTTCCACTTCACAATTATGTGCCACTTTGTGTTGGTCTATCACATAAAATCCCAATAAAATACATTTATGCTTTTGGTTGTTATATGCAGCTATTTTCAGGTGACTAGACCCTGGCTAACAAGAGCTGCAGGGAGATTCTTCTATATAACCCCTCCCACTCACAGCTAGCTTGTTTATTTGATAGCATGCATATAAAATTGACCTCTTCCTATGGGAGGTTTTTTTTCGCCCTAAGATTTCTCCATCAAGATTCCTGGTTGCACCATAGCCACTGTAGCTACTTTTTTGTAACTTCCAGATCTATTGACTCCTTGGTCGTACTTTGTAGGACTGCACCCAGACACCTTGGTACGTGGTGCATCACATAGAGTTATCCACAGGGTGCTATACATGTTCAGGGCCGTGGTCTGCCTACAACAGAGCTCTGTCCCTGAAGACCACACCATGGAGGGCAAAGCCAGAATGGTCTGATCACCTTAAGAAATCTTGTCAGCATGACCAACATCTGTTGTGGTAAGTGCAGGGCAAAGGCCCCTTTAAAACCTCTATTTCCAGGGAGCTAATGAGGAGGCAGTGGTTGCAGCCTGGAACTGAGAGGCCTAATAAAAAAAAGATGCATTTGGCTTTGGGGCAGGGTGCTGCAAGGTGCATCTGCGCCTGCATGGCCTCACTCCTTAGTCAGTTTACTGCACCTGCACACGGTTTCTCTACTGAGCACGCCTTCTGAATGGCAACAACAGCTCTTGAGCCCCACTACTTGGCACAATGCAGTCAGGGATTGAGTTCTGCAGGAACGCATGGGAATGTGGTTCCTGTACTTTGCATCCTGCAGGGCTGCATACCTCAGCACACTCCCGCCCCCAACGAGCAGGAGAGGCAAGGGAGCTTGATCCGCTCCGCCTCCTCCTCCATGTGGCGCGTGGCACCCTATGATGTGGCCTGCCACCTCCTGCTCTAGGATGGCGGGTCAGCAAGCCCAGATCCCCAACCCGCCATCCCCGAGCATCAGCGTGAATAAGGAAGCCGGCGCTAGAGGAAGCAGAGTCGATGCTTCCTATATAGCGCCGGCTTCTGTCACAGGCACCAATATGATACCAAATGTACTCCACCTGTGAAAGGAGAGATACACGAAGCATCGGCTCTGCTCTCTACTGCAGCCGCATGCTTCCTCCTGTCACACTGATTCTCGGGGATGGCGGGTTGGGAAAACGCGATCTGTGACAGCAGTACCATCCAGCAGTACCCTTAGCAGTAACAGCCAGCAGTACCCCCAGGAGTACCAGCCAGCAGTAGCATCTGGCAGTACCAGCCAGCAGTAGCATCTGGCAGTACCAGTCAGCAGTACCATCCAGCAGTACCCCCAGCAGTACCATCCGGCAGTACCGCTAGCAGTATCAGCCAGCAGTGCCACTTGGCAGTACCCCCAGCAGTACCATCGGCAGTGACCCCAGCAGTACCATACGGCAGTACCCCCAGCAGGACCAGCCATCAGTACCCCCGGCAGTACCTCCAGTAGTACCATCCGGCAGTACCAGCCAGCAGTACCATCCGGAAATACCCCCAGCAGTACCATCCGCCAGTACCCCCAGCAGTACAAGCCAGCAGTAGCACCCGGCAGTACCCCCAGTGGTACCAGCCAGCAGTACAATCTGGCAGTACAATCCAGCAGTACCCCCAGCAGTACCATCTGGCAGTACCCCCAACAGTACCATCCGGCAGTACCCCCAGCAGTACCAGCCAGTAGTACCATCCAGCAGTACCATCCAGCAGTACCCCCAACAGTACCATCCGGCAGTACCAGCCAGCAGTACCAGCCGGCAGTACCACCCGGCAGTACCAGCCAGCAGTACCATCCGGCAGTACCAGCCAGCAGTACCATCTGGCAGTACCAGCCGGCAGTACCAGCCAGCAGTACCAGCCGGCAGTACCAGCCGGCAGTACCATCCAGCAGTACCCCCATCGTTACCATCTGGCAGTACCCCCAGCAGTACCAGCCAGCAATACTCCCAGCAGTACCATCCGGCAGTACCCCCAACAGTACCAGCCAGCAGTACCCCCAGCAGTACCATCCAGCAGTACCCCCAGCAGTACTAGCCAGCAGTACCATCCAGCAGTACCAGCCAGTAGTACCATCCAGCAGTACCATCTGGCAGTACTGCTAGCAGTACCAGCCAGCAATACCATACAGCAGTACCCCCCAACAGTACCATCCAGCAGTACCAGCCAGCAGTACCAGCCGGCAGTACCAACCACCAGTACCATCCGGCAGTATCAGCCAGCAATACCAGCCAGCAGTATCCCCAGCAGTACCAGCTGGCAGTATCCCCAGCAGTACCAGCCAGCAGTACCCCCAGCAGTACCAGCTGGCAGTACCAGCCAGCAATACCCCCAGCAGTACCAGCCAGCAGTACCCCCAGCAGTGCCAGCAGTACCATCCTGCAGTACCCCCAGTAGTACCAGCCAGCAGTACCATCCAGCAGTATCAGCCAGCAGTTCCATCTGGCAGTACCATCCGGCAGTACCCCCAGCAGTACCAGCCAGCAGTACCATCTGGCAGTACCCCCAGCAGTACCAGTCGGGAGCACCATCCAGCAGTACCCCCAGCAGTACCAGCCAGTAAGGATGGGCTTGGGCATGTTCCCCGATGCAGTCGCGCATCGGGGTAATGTCTCACTGCCTGTGATTAGTGCAGCGCAGGGTTCACTTCCTGGTGGACTCGGGCATGTTCCGAACACGCCCGAGCCCATCCTTACCAGCCAGCAGGTATATAAGGTATATCACAAAAGTGAGTACACCCCTCACATTTTTGTAAATATTTTATTATACCTTTTCATGTGACAACACTGAAGAAATTACACTTTGCTACAATGTAAGTTTAGTTAGTTAGTAAGTTTACAGCTTTTATAACAGTGTAAATTTGCTGTCCCCTCAAAATAATGCAACACACAGCCATTAATGTCTAAACCTCTGGCAACAAAAGTGAGTACACCCCTAAGTGAAAATGTCCAAATTGGGCCCAAAGTGTCAATATTTTGTGTGGCAACCATTATTTTCCAGCACTGCCTTAAACCTCTTGGGCATGAAGTTCACCAGAGCTTCACAGGTTGCCACTGGAGTCCTCTTCCACTCCTCCATGATGACATCACGGAGCTGGTGGATGTTAGAGACCTTGCACTCCTCCGCCTTCCCTTTTGAGGATGCCCCACAGATGCTCGATAGGGTTTAGGCCTGGAGACCTGCTTGGCCAGTCCATCATCTTTACCCTCAGCTTCATGAGCAAGGCAGTGGTCGTCTCGGAGGTGTGTTTGGGGTCGTTATTATGTTGGAATACTGCCCTAAGGCCCAGTCTCCGAAGGGAGAGGATCATGCTCTGCTTCAGTATGTCACAGTACATGTTGGCATTGCTAAGACACACTTGTCTTTGTACTCCTCACCTGGTTGCCACCACACACGCTTGACACCATCTGAACCATATAAGTTTAGATATATATATATATATATATATATATATATATATATATATATAGCCATGTGCTCCCTTAAGAGTGGCTGAAAGTTGTGGTCCATCCGTCTACTGCCCTCAATCACACAAATTCCACACATCCAAAGTCACTGAACAGGCCAGTACTTTGTTTTTGTTGTTTTATTTAGGGGTTTGAACTTGGACAGGGATTAGGGATGACTGTGGGATGCCCAGTAATTGAACATAGGATATGCTATATACACCTCCGGTATATACACTTCTTCATCTCCAGCACACTACTTGATGACCGTTACACCTGTCCTCCTGGTCTGAAGGGAAATTTATCAGACCTCATGACACTTCTTCTACACCATGGCTAGCACATGGCGAGGTCTGCTGCAGCCGCTTGCAAGGCCTCTGAACCACCCTTTGTGAATCAGAGCTGCAGGTTTCTCTCACTGAAACCAGGCAGCCTCTTGTGTAGCAAAGTATGTTGGTGCTAGCCGGGCCTTTGGATGGACTACTACTCCCAGCCCATCCTCCAAACCCATCCGGTCTGTCCTGTGGTCTAATAGCTCTCCTTCCCCTTGGTCAGCTCCTCCTGGCTACCACAGACTGCTCTCTCTCTCCCCCAGACTGTCCCAGCCATGTCCTCCAACTCCCAGGGGCTGCCACTCACCGACTTTATGGTGGATTCCTTTAAAGAGTCTCCTTCCATGTAGACTTCAGCTGCTCTCCTGCTTCTCCTGTGCCACTCCAGGAGCCGACTCCCACCCTAGGCCTCAGGTTCACCCCCCCCAGACAGAGGGATCCCCTCCCGGGCGAGGTCTGATCCGCAGCTCCTGACTACATCCTCACTCTTCCACCCGATTTCTCCTGGCACCTGCTGGCAGATTTCTGCATTTAAGGAGGCCTGCCCCCTGCCAGTCCACATTGTAGATTGGTCAGGCCTCCTTGTCATACATCAGGAAGTGACACCTCCTCCTCCATCCACCTTTCCAGAACTCTCCAAGCTCAAGGGGGAGGAATCTTCAAGGGGTGTTCCTTCCCTCTATCTCCAGCCCCTCCCTGAGCTACTTCCCTAGCCTAGATCAAAATATTCAAACCTGCACCTACAGTCAGGCCTGACTAGATTTTTCCTCTCCTACCAAAAATCTACAAAAGTAAAGCACCTATACTATGAGGGCGCTACATATATGTGAGTCTCCACACTTTTTTTTTACAGGACTTGACCCCTTAATACAGTGATCTAGTTCACCTACCTGGGTGACCAGCAGCCTATATTGCCTGGCACCAGAGGCCTTTTCCTCGCTCTCTGCAGGCAGCAGTGGAGGTTGTGAGTACCCCTGGTAGATTTCAAGGGTAAGGGAAAGGATTCAAATGGCTTCATCAACTCAGAATCAGCACATGGCTCTTCAGAGGGGTGGAAGTCTTTCTCCAAAGGGCCCTTAGCGCCCTGCATTCCTCTGGGTATTATTCTGGCGCTCTGACAGTAAATCCTTTCTTCCGCATACAGAGGAATTTTCTGCCAGTGTATGATTTCATGTGCAGAATTTTGGGCCATAGATAACAACAGTGGCTATAAGCAAGCCTCTACAGCACAGGTGTCAAACACAAGGCCCGCGGGCCGAATCTGGCCCTCCAGGCCATTTCATGTGGCCCTCGCACCTCTCCTGCAGCTGCAGGGGAGCTCCAGCCCAGCTCTGGTCCTCCTCCAGACCCTGTACTTTCTGCTTTCCAGCAATGCATCCAGCTTCTTCCCAGCAGCAGCATAAGGTAAGGGGGTGCACTTTGATGTAAGGGAGGGTGGAGGATTCAACTTCTGATGGTGGGGGTGACTCTTGACATCTAATGTAAGGGAAGGGGATGCTCTGGACATATAGTCTTAAAGATACTACCGGCCCTTTTATGTGCAATTATAATGTTGATGTGGCCCACAGTGAAATTGAGTTTGACACCACTGCTCTACAGTCTCCCCTCGAGTCTATCTTTGAGTTCACATTTGGCTTTCAGCTCTAAGTCTGGAACAAATCAGCCAAGTCTGGCTCTAAGCCTTCTTCCCAACGAAATGGCACCCCCACATGTCACACTGGGAGAACATTGATCGGTCTTCTGATCCTAGGAGATTTCAGATGCCTGGGTCCACAGTGTCATTTCCATGGGCTACAAACTGGTGTTTTGAACACTGCCTCCTCCTCGCTTAATGCTCTTGAATTTACCTCTTGTTCAGCAGCTCCTCTTACAGGTAATCATCACCCCAGTTCTAAAAGAAGAATGCTTTTGGGGCTTCTACTAAAACCTGTTTACAATTGCCAAGCCAATTGGAGTTCTGCACATTCTGGATATGAAGTCAATTTGTTCCTACAGGTTCAGAAGTTCTACATGCAATCAGCCAAGTCGGTCCTTGCCTCCTTCCTTCCAGGGGATTCAATATGTCAATCTGTGGATGCACTAGCAAATTGCGATTAATATGACAAATAATTAAAAGCAAAAATCACGCTAGCACTTTTTTAAGCAGTTACAGCAACAGTTTTTGTTTCCTTTTGGGGTAAACTTTTAAAATAATTGAGTAAAAGCAAATCAATTGAGTTTTAACTGTTTTTCTCAGCCCAGTAACTGCCACTTTTTCTGGACAGCTTGATCTTTTTAAAGAAGTTGAAAAATAACAGACTTACTGGCTGGAGAACCAGATAAATACAACCAAAAACAAGTCTAAAAGGTAAACGGACACAGCCATCACATTTAAAGATTGGTAAGCTGCAATATATTACATTTTTGCGTTTTGCTTTTAGATGCACTTTAACGTAACTCTCATGGTTACTGCGGTAGACCACTAGATGGAGATATTATACACTACAATACTTCCAAAATGTCTACATTAATCCTGAGACTTTACCTAGTCTTTACTTTACTTGACTTTATATTTATTTGCATTGTTACCTTTACGGTTCCAGTGCAATCCTAGAGAATAAATCTCAGTTACAAAATTAACTTCTAAATGGCTCCTTTTAGGCCAAATTAGCTCCATACATGGGTTATGCTTACAATAAACCAACAATTCGAATGTAGTCCTATGTAGATATTACAGGTAATACCCCATTGCATACCTCCCAACATTAACTTCAGAATGAGGGACACTTGAGGGAGGGAGTGACCTGCTGTGAGCGCCACAGCAAAATGTGGGTGTGGTCAAAGTCTTACCAGTGGGAGGGGCATAATGGGCATGGTTAAACAAAAATCGGGTTTCCTTGTAACTATAAGTAAGAAGGCCGACCATTGGTCGGCCTGTATTTGTAGGAGGAGTCTGGCATATTTAAGCCAGCCTCCCCCTACCTGTAGGACGGCGCTTCCTGGTGGTGATCGTGTGGGTATTTCCGGTGCGCGGTCGGGACGTACGGCGTTTCGTCACTTCCGGTGCGACTCAGACGGGCGGTCGACGCGGAGGGGCACTCGGTGGTGGTCGGGGTAAGTCAAGGTGGCTACCCCGCATTTCCCTGGCTCTGTCACGGCCCGCATTTCATTTTGGCAGGGAGTACATTTCGGAATCTGGGGTTCAGGCACTCCAGGCTCACTCAGGGCTTCTACCTCCTGGGGACCATACGGCTCAGGCATCATTACAACCGTGGAGGGGGGGTCATTTCCCTCTGCATCTTTGGGGGACGGGTCCTGCCCTCACGCATCGACACCGGTCCAGCCGTCACCCCACTGAGAGGTCTCGGAGCTGCCTCCCCTGTTCTCATTCCCTGTCGGCTCTCATTACACCAGGCAATTCGCCTCATGCACCTGTATCCTGCCCATTTTGTACAAACACTCAGCAGGGAGGGGGGTGACCCGCTTGCTCAGGGACACACGGCTCTCCACGCCATTTCACTTTCAGGTTCATGCAGCCAATGCTCCAGCTATCATGGCACCACATGCTGGCATAGCCCCCCCCCCCCGCCCAAGCAGGGCCAGAGGAGGGAATTGGTTTATTCCAGTTGTTACACATATAAATCTATGTGTCAACATACTCCCACAAAAAAAAAAAAAAAAAAAAAAAGTAAAATGTATATTGAGAAGGGGGGGGGGGGGGTTCGGAGAGTATCCAGAAGGCATGGACACAGGGCGCTATTCATTTCACCAGGTTCAAGTATCATTGTTTCATTATTTGTCATTTCTCTGTTCTGTTGTCCCTCCGGCCTTCGTGGGGCCTCGGAGGAGGGACAGGTAAAAAAAAAAAACATAATAATAAGGGGAGGGGGGGAGTATATCCCCACTAATTCGCACGTACCACAGTGCTCAGCAGTACTGTCATTTCTCGGGCATTTCATTCTTCTGTAGGGATGGGCATTTCATTGCTACATTTCTGGGTTGGCCTTTCTGCTCACCATCCGAGCCACGGAGAAGGGCCTCCCATGCAGGGGTGGTAACAGACATGTATACATTTCATGATCACGTACGTTCGCACGGAATGTCAGTATCCCTTCAACCATCGCAGGGCCTCGGTAGGGTATACAAAAAAAAAAAAATATAAAGGAGCACAGAAACATTCTTTACTGGGCGATTCTGCGATTTAGGAACATTTCTCGGTCATTTCATTTCACGTAGCAGAGGGGCATTTCGGTACCTTATATCTACTGTTGCTCTTTTCCTTTTTTCAGCAGTT
>BLSH010258249.1:297465-311577 GCA_018402905.1 Glandirana rugosa | reverse complement strand
GCCTGAGAGGGCGTCTTTCTGTTGGGTACATTTGTTATGGTTTGCACAGCTTTGGGACGTCCCCATGTGTCATAAGAAGGCTGCGTCTGTCAGTGAACTCAGAGAAAAGGATTTTACGGTAAGTTATACAAAAAATCCATTTTTTTCTATGGGATTAAGGTCTGGAGACTGGCTAGGCCACTCCAGGACCATTTAGTCTGCTTCTTCTTGAGCCACTCCTTTGTTGCCTTGGCTGTGTGTTTTTGGGTCATTTTCATGCTGGAATACCCATCCACAACCCATTTTCAATGCCCTGGCTGAGGGAAGGGGGTTCCCACCCAAGATTTGATGGTAAATGGCCCTTTCCATCATCCCATTGATGTGGTGAAGTTATACTGTCCCCTTAGCAGAAAACATCCCCAAAGCAGAATGTTTCCACCTCCCATGTTTGACAGTGGGGATGCTGTTCTAGGGGTCATGGGCAGCATTCCTCCTCCTCCTCCTCCAAACACGGCGCATTGAGTTGATGCCAAAGAGCTCGTCTGACCACAGCACTTTCACCCAGTTCCCTCTGAATCATTCAGATGTTCATTAGCAAACTTGATACGCATCAGTACATGTGCTTTCTTGAGCAGGGGGACCTTGCGGGCACTGCAGGATTTCAGTCCTTCACGGCGTAGTGTTACCAATTGTTTTCTTGGTGATTATGGTCCCAGCTGTCATTGACAAGATTCTCCCATGTAGCTCTGGGCTGATTCCTCCTCATTTTCATGATCATTGAAACTCCACGAGGTGAGATCTTGCATGGAGCCCCAGACCGAGGGAGATTTACAGTTATTTTGTGTTTTCTTCCATTTGCAAATAATCGCACCAACTGTTATCACCCTCTCACCAAGCTGCTTGGCGATTGGTCTTGTAGCCCATTCCACCCTTGTATAGGTCTACAATCTTGTCCCAGACATCCTTGGACAGCTCTTTTGTCTTGACCATGGTGGAGAGTTTGGAATCTAAATGATTGATTACTTCTGTGGGCAGGTGTCTTTTATACAGGTAACAAGCTGAGATTAGGAGCACTCCCTTTAGAGCCGGTTCACACTGAGGCGGCACGACTTGCAGGGCAAAGCAAGTCGCGCCGTTCGAGGCTACCTCAGCGCGGCTTGCAAGGAGACTTCTTTACATAGAAGTCAATGCAAGTCGCGCTGAGGTCGCCCCGAAATAGCGCAGGAACCTTTTTCTAAGTCGGAGCGACCTGAGTCGCTCCTATTAGAACGGTTCCATTGCACTGCATGGGGACGACTTGTCAGGCGACTTGAGTCGCCTGACAAGTCGCCTCAGTGTGAACCGGCTCTTAAGAGAGTGCTCCTAATCTCAGCTCGTTACCTGTATAGAAGACACCCGGGAGCCAGAAATCTTGCTGATTCATAGGGGATCAAATACTTATTTCACTCATTTAAAATGCAAATCGATTTTTTTATGACTTTTTTTGAAATGTGTTTTTATGGATATTTTTGTTGTTCTGTCTCACTGTTAAAATGAACCTACCATTAAAATTATAGACTGATCAATTCTTTATCAGTGGGCAAATGTACAAAATCAGCAGGGGATCAAATACGTTTTTCCCTCATTGTAACTACTTTAATATGTTGTGAACTCAAACTCTGAATTGCATGGGAGAAAACTACAATCGCTCAATCAGTATTATGTCTGTGGAAAGGATATGATTGTCATACCACAGATATTTGTAATTACAGAGCAAGTACCCTCGTTGAGGTGATGATAGATATATTATTTTAGAGTAGACGTTGGCAGGAAGTCATATGGTCCTGTCAGGCTTGAGGGAGGATGATAATTGCAGGAATGATATCACTGGTGGTATCTTGGTATGAGACAGCTGGGAATCCCCACTGAGAAGTTTCATGGTCCCGTCATTAATTTTGTCAATTTTTTTTTTTTTTTTTTTTTTTTTTTTTTTTACTAATCCTAGGGCACCACCTTTAAAAATGCTGCTGAAAGTATTCAGTACACTGTAATTCATTCCTGTTTGTAAATTAGAATTGAAGATAGATGCTGATAGCAGTGTAGATAGTTTTTGGTCTTCCACTCTACTTTAAACTTAAAGCACAGTATAAACCCAATTCCTAAAATCTGATTTCAACATGATCGCGATTTCAGTAAAATCTCTGGTGATATTGCCATGAAGGTCCTTCTGTTATAGAGTGTGGGGCTCTGTCTCCCAGTTGTTGTGTTCCTGTGTTGTCACCCTATCACAAATTGGTGAAGGGATTCTTTGGACACCCCACCAATTTGCTTATTGCATCCAGAGCCAGCAGTGGAATGGAGGCCCTCACCCAAACTCAGTATGAGACTTTTTTTTTTTTTTTTCTTTGGGTGAGCATGATCTCTCCAAATATGTGGGACTTTGAAGGCAATTTTGAATAAAGTTTTTACATGAACTTATAGGTTTGCATTAAAAATTGTGTAATTTTATTGATTTTCAATTTTTTTTAAAAAAAAGAACATAATTGCATAAAAATACATTTCATTGCACAATATCTGAAGTACACGAAAGGAGAAACAGAGTATTGTGGGATGTTCATATCTTAGAATGGTATTCCCCATTAACCACTTGCCGATCGGCAATTGACGGCGGCAAAGTGGCTCGTTCCCGCAAATCGCCGTCATACGACGGCGGCTGCGGGGACGTGTATAGTGAGCGCGCGCGCGCCGCTGGAGGCGCGCCCGCGTGCTCACTGTGTCCAGGGGGGGCCAGGGAGCGGGTGCGGCGGATTCGATTGCCGCCGGCCACCCGCGATGCCCCCCCCGGAGCGAATGAGCGGAGGTCCGTGTATGTAAACACGGACCTCCGCTCTGTGTGAGGGGGAAGGGCTGTGATCACAGCCTTCCTTTACGTGAAGGCTGTGATAACTTCCCTTCCCCTGTTAGGGCAGCCCCCATACAGTTAGAACACGCCCAGGGAACATAGTTAACCCTTAGCGCGCCCCCTGCAGGTTAACCCCTTCACTGCCAATGGCATTTACACAGTAATCAGTGCATTTTTATAGCACTGATCGCTGTATAAATGCCAATGGTCCCAAAAAAGTGTCAAAATGTTCCGCCATGGCCGCTGAAATATCACAGTACCGCAAAAAATCGCAGACCGCCGCCATTTTTTGTAAAAAATAAAAAAAACTTAAAAACCCCAAAAATGAATTCTCATCATCCGTAAACGCGACCACTTTTGCGCAAACCAATCAATAAACGCCGATTGCGATTTTTTTTTTTTTTTTTTTTTTTTTTTTTTTTTTTTTTTTTTTTTTTTTTATCGCAAATATGAGGAAGAATATAAATCGGCCAAAAACGGTGAAAAAAATGTTTTTTTATATATTTTTTTTTTTTTGGATTTGTATTTTAGGAAAAATAAGAAATTTTGGGTTTTTTTGCAAAATTGTCGCTCTTCTTTTGTTTATAGCGGCGATCAGAAATGACGCAGAGGGGATCAAATACCACCAAAAGAAAGCTCTGTTTGTGGGAAAAAAAGGACGCAAATTTCGTTTGGGTACAACGTCGCACGACCGCGCAATTGTCAGTTAAAGCGACGCAGCGCCGAATCGCAAAAAGGGCTCCGGTCCTAAAGCTGGAAATCCTTCCGGGGCTGAAGTGGTTAAACTACTATACCACTACTATAAGAAATGAACATCCCACAATACTCTTTCTCCTTTCGTGTACTTCAGATACTTATATTGTGCAATGAAATGTATTTTTATGCAATTATGGGTTTTTTTTTTGTTTTTTTTTTATTTGAAATCAATAAATTGCACAATTTTTAATGCAAACCTATAAGTTCATAAACTTTATTCAAAATTGCCTTCAAAGTCCCACATATATGAGGTATTCCTTTCAGAAATTGAATTCAATGGATGTGGCAATTACACAGTTAGTCTATATGGTTCTATATTTTTCACCTCCTCTTCCTTAGGCTGGGTTCACACTGTCTTCAGATGCGGTTCACAGCAGGGCTCCGGTGCATCCCTTTTCTCTGAATTTTTGCCTGAATTCGGACCTAAAATGGAGCCAAAGATTCTCAGGACCCTTCTGCAATCCTCTCCGTGCCTGCCATGGAGCTGCGTGAACTGGCTCCATTGAGAACCGGTCACAGTCTCCTGTCATGCGAATTGGATGAAACCCACATTCAATTCGCAATAGTGTGAACCCAGCCTCACACTTGCATTTTGTGCAGGGACATAAGGACCGGAGACAAATGTGATTCAACTGGACTGATGTGGACGTACGTTGAGTCACGAAGTTGTTATAACTTCTTCTGTTTTATTCTAGTTTTTACATTGTCAGCACAACCTCGTGAAAAACTGGAAATGGACCTTAATTTTATTAATAAGGTTGGTATTAACTTTATTGTATAGCTTTAAGTCAGGCATAAGGCTCAACTCAATAAGCCATAATGACCTCTATTTTCCCTAACAATTGTATTTTAATGTATAATTAAAGGTATTTTCTCTTTCGTTCATTGACGGATGCAGCATCTCTTCATTACGCCTGGGGTTATGCCACCTTTCACTAGGAGTGGACTAGGCAGAACTTCAGTTCAGCTAAAAAGCAGACACAGCCCCTCCCAGGGGGCGGTCCTCCCTGGTATAACCCCCCACCAGCTAGCTCAGCCTTCAGTCTTTTTCTGCCTAGTGCAAGGAGTTGGACAGGCCCCATGCTGGGACCTGTGGGTCCACGATTTTTTTTCTTTTTTAAAATAATTTTTTTTTTTCTTTTCTTCTGATGAAGACTGCAATCAAGTAGCCGACTGGGTGTCAGGCTGGATAATATAGATCCAGGGAGTCTCCCCGAGCCGACCATAGCTCCATACTGGGTTGGCCGTGTCAGGCCCCGTCCTGTGCGGGGCGGCCTGCGGGATAAATGTCCCGCCAGCACGCTTAAGACTGGGCATTCAGGTCCATGTCAAGGGTGTCGCTCGGCCGGCAGCACCCCCTGTAGGAATAGACAGGGAGGCAGGTCTCTCGGGTGGGATACCCGCTCCGCCCGTCTGGATGGGTAAGTACTCGTAAATGTTTTTTTTCTTTTTTATCCCCTGCAGGGGCCATTTTTCTGTGGCCCGGCCGCCATTTTGCTGAAGCCGGCCGCATGTTTTCATATGGCTGCCATTTTGCGGGAGTCTCCAGCTCGTTTTGGCCTCTAGTGTGCACGGCAGCCATTTTTGATTGTTCGGCCGTGCATTAAAGGCTATGGCTGGAGGGGTGGGAGGTCCCTGAGCGCTTCCTGGTCCGAGAACACATGTGAAGACACTGGGACTGGCAGCAGCAGCAGCAACGCTTTTGCGGTTTGTACAGGCAGACTCAGCAGCTTGAGAGCGCTTCTCCTGGGGCAGGGTGCAGGCTACGGTGTGCTCCTCCTGGGTGTAACTACAGGGGTCCCTGACCGGTGTGCCTGAAGTGGGGGGGCGCCTATTTCCGGTGCATAGGCTTCTATTGGGCATGGGTGTCCGGTGTGGGTGGCGCAATGGCGACTGAAGCTAGCGCTTCTGCGGCGGGGACCTCCACTGGGGCTGAGGGTGTTCTGGGTCCTGTGGTGCCTCCTAGCTACCTTGACTCAGGTCCTGGAGTCCTTTATTTCCCAGGCAGAGCTGGGCCGTGACTGCAGAGCGGACAAGAGGTGGCAGCCTCCTCCTCCTTCCTCTTCATCTGGGGATTCGGACCTTGAGGGGGGATCCACCAGAATGGGGACCCCCCTCGAGTTGTCGGATGGGGAGTTCCAGGATTCCTCTGATGGGGAGGAAGATTTTTCAGGGCAGACCATTGCGCGTGAAAAGGCTTTGGTGGGCTCCTTAATCTCATCTGTTCGTGAGATGCTAAAGCTGGGGACAGCGGGTGACTCGCAGGAGACAGCTGTGGTCTTTGGATCGCATAGGCCGGTTCGCACCCCTAAGGTGTTCCCTTATGTACCTTTCTTTGATCAGTTTGTGTACAAACAGTGGCAGCGGCTGCAGAGCTCTCTGCCTCTACCAAGACGGTTTTCTGTACGTTATCCTTTTGAGGACTGTATGGCGCAGAAATGGGTCTCCCCCCAAGGTAGACCCCCCCCCTGTGTCCCGCCTGAGCAAGGCGACCACTATTCCGGTGGAGGGCACACCATCTTTTAAGGATCCGGCTGACAGGAGGGCCAAGGCAGTTGCCAAGGCCATGTTTGTCTTAACTGGGTAGGCCATGCGGCCGATGCTAGCGTAGGCGCTTGTGGCACAAGCTCTGACGGAATAGGCTGTGGTGTTGCATCATGATTTGAGCGAGGCGCATGTCCCGCCTGAAACCATGGAGCTGGCTGGACAGCTCACCCAGGGGCTCAGGTATCTCTGTGATGCGACCCTGGACATAGCTCCCATACTGTCAAAACTGTCCGCCTTCGCTGTAGTGATTAGGCGTGTACTCTGGTTGAAATGCTGGTCTGGGGATCAGGCGTCAAAGAAGGCGCTTACTGACTTGCCTTTTCAGGGAGGGCGCCTCTTCGGAGCTTCTCTGGATGAGTTCATCAAGGATCTCACAGGGGGAAAGAGTACCTTTTCTTCCTGAGCCTAACAGGGGTAAGGAGCCTCGTCGCAGGCCGGGCCCCTCGCTTTCTGGTCAGAAAACGTTTTTTCGTGCCCCCCGTTCAGCGGGCAAGGGTGTTAAGCCCTCCAAGGCTGCTGCAGGAGGTCAGAAGCTACTGTGGCAGCATAAGCAAGAGAAGTCGGATGGGAAGCCCTCCTCCTCCGCATGATGGGTTTCCCCCCGCCCGTCGTTCGGGTGGGGGGTCGCCTGCTGGAGTTCGCGGAACAATGGGCCTCTCGCATTTCAGATTCCTGGGTGTGCGAGGTGGTCTCCGTGGGGTACAAGATAGAATTCCGTGCCATGCCTCCAATCTGAGGCTTCCCCCAGGGCAACGGTTGGCCCTGCTGGAGGCCATGCAGGATCTGCTCTACAAGGGGGTGGTTGTGCCGGTGTCGGCCGCGGAACGTTTCCATGGTTTTTACTCCAACCTGTTTGTGGTCCCAAAGAAGGATGGGGCCAGACCCATTCTGGATCTGAAGGCGCTCAACATTTATGTTTGGGCGCGGAAATTCAGGATGGAGTCAATCCGCTCGGTGGTAGGGGCCCTTCGCCAGGGGGACTTGCTAGCATCCTTGGATATCAAGGATGCGTATCTGCATGTCCCCATCTGTGTCTCACACCAACGTTTTCTACGTTTCATGGTGGGCGATCAACACTACCAGTTTGTGGCCTTGCCGTTTGGCCTGGCCTCGGCCCCCAGGGTTTTCACCAAGCTCCTGGCCCCAGTGTTGGCTCTATTGCGGCAGAGGGGCATTGCACTTCTGGCATATCTGGACAACCTGCTGCTGCGGGCAGAGTCGGCCTCAGCGACAACATAGCCATCAGACTGCACAACCTACAGGAGTTCGGATGGGTGATCAATCGGCCGAAATCTGGAATACCTGGGTTTGACCTTGGACTCGGTCAGGGCAAAAGTTTTTCTTCCTTCAGGAAAACTGCAGACACTGCAGCAGGCAGTGAGGTCTCTTCTGGCAAAGTGGCCCTCTCTGAGGTTTTGCATGCGGGTCCTGGGGCTATGGTGTCCACCTTTTGAGGCGGTTCCGTATGCCAGTCTAAGTGGCTGTGGGGGAGTCCTGGGGTTGTTGTCAACCCAGGGCCGTTGGTCTCAGGAGGAAAGTCAACTCCCGATCAATGTGCTGGAACTTCGGGCCATCAGGCATTGCCTCTCCCATTGGTCAGGAAGGTTGCAAGGGCGCCCTGTCAGAGTCCAGTCGGACAATGCCGTGGCATATGTGAAGCATCAGGGCAGAACGAGAAGCGCAGCGGCAGCATTA
Organism: Glandirana rugosa; assembly: GCA_018402905.1. NCBI lineage: Eukaryota > Metazoa > Chordata > Amphibia > Anura > Ranidae > Glandirana > Glandirana rugosa. The sequence goes on along the minus strand of BLSH010258249.1, from coordinate 303,719 downwards.
GAGGCAGCTTACATTCTGCGGTGGGCAGAGCTTCATGTGCCGGCTCTCTCTGCCGTGTACATTCCGGGCATAGAAAATTGGCAAGCGGATTACCTCAGCCGACAGAGGTTGGATCAGGGATCCAACGTTGCCAAGAATGGGGCACTTCAGACGTAGATCTGCTGGCGTCCCGGCTCAATCGAAAGGTTCAGACCTTCGTGAGCAGAGCAAGGGATCCGCTGGCAGGCGCGGTGGACGCCCTTGTAGCTCCGTGGAGCCAGTATTGGCTCATCTATGCTTTTCCCCCTCTCAAACTGATTCCGCATCTGTTGCGCAGGATAGAGGTGGGGGGATTCCAACCATTCTGGTGGCTCCGGATTGGCCTTGGCGTCCGTGGTACGCTGACGTGGTGCAGATGGTGGTGGATACTCCCTGGCGTCTCCCACTTCGTGAGGACTTTCTGTCCCAGGGCCCAATCTTGCACCCTGCTTTACCCTCTCTGGCTTTGACGGCCTGGCTATTGAATCCCAGGTCTTGAGGGATTGGGGTGTCTCCGCTTCGGTGATTCCCACCATGCTCAAGGCACGCAAGTGCACTTCTAGGAAGATATACCATCGCACCTGGAGAGCATATATCGCCTAGTGCGAAGGGGGGTTGAGCACTATCAAGGGTCAGGTTTCTGCCTTGGCTATCTTTTTTCAGCGTCCTTTGGCGACGCATTCGCTGATTTGCACCTTTATTCAGGGGGTCCGACATGTCGCTCCCCAGGTGCGTACGCTTTTGGCGCCTTGGGACCTCAATCTGGTCCTTTCTGGGCTTCAGAAGCCTCCCTTTGAAAATATCAAGGAAATTTCCTTACAACTGCTTTCGCAGAAGGTGGCCTTTCTGGTAGCCAGACGAGTGTCAGAGTTGGCGGCTCTGTCGTGTAGGTCTCCATATCTGGTCCTACACAAGGGTAAGGCGGTTTTGCGCCTGTCACCTTCCTTCTTGCCGAAGGTGGTTTCTTCTTTTCACATTAACGAGGACATGGTCCTTCCGCTATGTCCGCTCCCATCCCATCCTTAGGAGATTGCCTTGCATTCCTTGGATGTGGTTAGGGCTTTGCGGGTGTACCTGGCAACCATGGCCTCTTTTCGGAGGTCGGATGCGCACTTTATCGCGGTGGATGGACCATGCAAGGGCTTGACGGCCTCTTCAACCACCATTTCTCGATGGATTCGACAGACAGTGACCCGTGCGTATGACTTGCAGAGTCTTGAGCCCCCCCCCTTTCCGGTCACTGCTCAATCTACCAGGGCGATTAGCACTTCCTGGGCTTTCCGACATCAAGCGTCGGTTTCTCAAGTGTGCAGAGCGGCTACATGGTCCTCAGTGCACACCTTTACTAAGTTTTACAAAGTTGATGTTTCAGCATCCTCGGATGCTGCTTTCGGCCGCAAGGTTTTGCAGGCCGCTGTGTGAGGTTCCTCCAAACCTCTGTGGAGAGTTCCCCCGTTGGAGTGAAATTTTGTTTTTGCGTTACCCATACCCACCCCTCTTTTGACACGGACTGAAGGCTGAGCTGGCTGGTGGGGGTGGGGGGGGGATATACCAGGGAGGACTGCCTCCTGGGAGGGGCTGTGTCTGCTTTTTAGCTGAACTGAAGTTCTGCCTAGTCCACTCCTAGTGAAAGGTGGCATAACCCCAGGCGTAATAAGAGATGCTGCATCCGTCAATGAACTCCAAGAAAAGGATTTTACGGTGAGTTAAATCCTATTTTTGTTTTGCACAGAGTGAAGAGGGATTAGAACACCTGCCAGATGTTTGTCTATGTCCCCTGCTAGGGAGCGTTGCCCTTTAAAGTCTTGTTCACACTTGACTAAATTTCTAACATTTAACAAATGCTCCTATAGCTTTCGTATGGGTGTTAGACTCTCTTTTAATGAGCTTTAATATGGACATTAGACTGGCATTTTACAAGCGTTAATGACGAGTTAAAAATGCTCCTCAAATGCCCTATGGGCAGTTTTAAAGTGTTTGAGCATTCAGGCGCATTAAAACTCCACAAACGCCTATTACAGTTAATAAGCTAATCTTAAAGCACTGCAACCGCATGCCAGAACATTTGCAAAGTGTTACCATAGATTTGAATGAAAGGCTCAACATGAGGCTTCAATTTTGAAGCAACCAGACACTATGTTGTGGTAGTGTGAACAGCGCGATGTGCTGTGCATTGTATCATTTGTATAGGCGTTTGAGGGGCGTTTTTAACACCTCTCAAACATCTACTTTTAATGTCCGTGTGAACTTAGCCTTAGTCCCGTTTTATCGTTCTCACTAAGAGTGAAATTAAAAGAACATTCCATATTTTGGGTAGCCACCAGTACAGTAAGACCCCTTTCACACTGGTGCTTTTTCCAGCGTAAATAAAGTACATGAAAACTATGCCCCATTAACACTTTCAGATCCATGCTATAAGCCGAAGTATGGCTTCAGCGCGGATCTGAATTTCCGGATGGATGTCCAGCCCTTGTGCGCGCTCCTGGCACGCACTCACAGGCGGCCACACGCGCGGCCGCCGCATGCTGCGTGGGTGTGCAGGCGGGTCGGGCGGACTCTATGTCCACCCGAGACCCGCGATCCCCAGTCAGAGCTGCAGAACGGGGAACCACCAATGTAAACATGGCGGTTCTCCGTTCTGTTGAAGGGGGCATAACAGATCTACTAATCCCTGTCACTGGGATCAGTTAGATCTGTTATGTCCCGGCCCCCCACAGTTAGAACACGCCCAGGGAACACTGTTAACCCCTTCACTGCCCCATGCAGGTTAACCCCTTCACTGTCAATGACATTTATACAGTAATCAGTGGACATTTAAATTTCTGATGGCTGTATAAATGTCATTGGTCCCAAAAAAAGTGTAAAAAATGTCCAACATGTCCGCCCCAATATCGCAGTCCCGATAAAAATCGCAGATCACTGCCATTACTAGTAAAAAATAAATAATAAAAACGCCATAAATCAATTCCCATAGTTTTGTAGGCAATTTTAATCACGGGCATAATTGCCGCGATTTTTGCCTGAGATTCCTAATCGCAGCAGGACACGTTTGCGAGACCATTACTTTTTAATGGCATCCCAATCACTGTGTGATTATTATTTTTTTTTAACGCAATAAATCATGGCACAATCGCAATGCGCAAGCTTGTTGCTCAAAAAGGAGCAGGCGCTTCTTTTGGGTGCCAGCGTTGCGATTGCAGCAAGATTTATCGTGGCTAAATTGCACTGCGATTGGGGTGCAATTAAGAAGTAATGGCATCGCAAACGCGTCCTGCTTTTTCTCATGATTTGGAATCACGGGCAGAATCACGGCTTTCCGCCCCATGATTCAAATTCCCTAGGTGTGAATGGAGCCCTAGTCAATGGGAACAAATCAAAAGCAGATCACTAATTGAGGAGACATATTGTAATGTGACAACCAGGGATTCCCCCACTTGGGAGGGATTTCCTCTCTTTTCCGGTTTTGGCTATTCTACAGAAAGTTAAGGAATATCTCCCCAATGGAATACATGGCATGGTATGACATGATAGATAAGTATCTACCTGTATTTTTCAGCATTGGGTATAACCTTGATCCTGACCAAATCTCCAGCTCTGTTTGCAGAAATGCATCCCCAAATTTGCAAGGAACCCCCATCATGATCCTTTGCTGCCTGCAGAAATTCATTGTACAGCCTCCTCTCTCTTCACAAACAGCAGGTGCTCTGGACTGATGAGTCAAAATTAATTATTTGGCTATAGCAAAAGGCAGTTTGTTTGCAAAGGGCTGGACAGTGGTACATTAATGAGTGTCTGCAGGCAATAGTGAAGCCTGGTGGAAGTTCCTTGCAAGTTTGGGGCTTCATTTCTGTAAACCGAGTTGGAGATTGGGTCAGGATCATTGGTGTGCTGAGAAATACAGGCAGATATTTATCCATCATGCCATATTATCAGGGAGGTGTGTGAACGGCCCCAAATTTATTCTGCAGCAGGACAATGACCTCAAACATACAGCCAATGTCATTAATAACTATCTTTAGCATAAAGAAGAACAAGGAATTCTGGAAGTGATGGTTCGTCTCCCACAGAGCCCTGATCTCAACATTGAGTCTGCCTAGGATTACATAAAGAGACAGCAGTAGCGTGCCTCAAATCCACCCACAGATGATCTGTGGTAAGTTCTCCAAGATATTTGGAACAACCTACCTGCCGAGTTCCTTTAAAAACTGTGTGCAAGTGTACCTAGAAGAATTGAAGCTGTTTTGAAGGCAAAGGGTGGTCACACCAAATATTGATTTGATTTAGATCTCTTTTTATTTACTTTCCATTTTGTCAATTGATAAAAATAAAATATTGACACGTCCTACTTTTTTAAAGAATTCTTAATTTACAGCATTTTTCACACCTGCCTAAAACTTTTGCACAGTACTGTACTTTGCCAATCTATGGTTACCCTAAGAGTATATAGTATGAATTTTTTTTGAGATGTAATGATTGCCTTGCTGAGAATATGGCTTGATTTTTTTATTTTTTTTTTCTCCTTTACATGATAGGAATTCATTGAGGATGAACCCTTTAAAGACATTACAAACTTGGGAGTTAAACTGGATAGACTGAAAAGTGAGTGACCTTTATCTCAATAATTTATAGTTCATAATAAAACTAATGTGTCCATAAATTATCAATCTCATATTTGAAAATAGTCAATAAATGTCCATAAAAAAAAAAATTCATAAATGGTGCGAAGCAAAACAGATTTTAAGATGGGGCTTCATGTAAACATTTATTAGCTGAAAACTCTTCAAGTGTAACATCCCCAGGGCTTTCCTGTGCCCAGGGAGCCTCAGGTGCCAATACAAGTGAATGGCTTATTTGGCCATGCTTGTACCAATCACTTCATCGGCATTTACCTGCACACAGGCGTACAGCGTATACATGCCACTCTCTCATTCAGTAATATGCAGGCAGTATGCGAGGGTAAATGCAGAAGTGATTGGCATTTACAAGAGTATCACCATGGTCATTCACCTGTATTGGTGGCTGTACACAGCACCTGTAGCTCTCTGGGCTCAGAAAAGTAGATTCCAGCTAATATATCTGTGAGCAATCAGCATAATCTCACCTATTCTAGATACGGAAAAAAGCTTTCACCACTTGCATACCAGGCTCTAATATCACTTCATTACCGGGCATGAATTTTATATACAGTCAGCATGGGCATCTGCAGAACTTTTTTCGGGGGGGGGCATCATTTTAAGGTCACCCATGCTCTGCCCCTTTTCGACAATGCCATTATCACATTATCACAGTCAGAGACTGCAGACGTAGTACAGGAGAGGGTCAGAGACTGCAGACATAGTAATGGAGATGGTGAGAGACTGCAGACATGGTACAGGAGATGGTGAGAGACTGCAGACATGGTACAGGAGATGGTCAGAGACTGTGGACATGGTACAGGAGATGGTCAGAGACTGTGGACATGGCACAAGAGACTGTAAGATTGCGGACATGACACAAGAGACTGTAAGAGACTGCATAAATGTGGGGGGGTGGGGTGACAGAAAGAGACGGGGTGACAGAGAGACAAAGGGGGGTAACAGAGAGGGGTGAGAGAGAGGGGGGTCAGAGAGAGAGACCCCTAGCCCTGTCTGCAGTCCCTCTAGTGCCCCTATGTCTAATGGTGTGTGTAATGCTCAGTACAGTACCCTGCATGCCAGTAGAATGTCCATGATGGCAAGCAGCTGGCAAGACCTGTTTTCATTCTGGGTGAGGACAGGAGATGCTCTGTTCCTTCCATCGGATCTATGATGTGACATGGCTGCTCGCATTTCCTGCCTGTCCTTGTTCTCCAAGCCCCCGATTAGTCTGTCTTCCGGGCCTGGGAGCGGTGAGGAGGTTTTTTTTTTCAAATATAATTTTATTAACGCCTATAACAGGCAAGGACATGTACAACAATGGCATATAAACACATCATACAGCTCAGTCAGTAAATATTACATCTTCCAGATATATGGATAAATGCTGTGCATTCTGTTGACTATTCCTTGCCATTTCCATTTTCCTTAACTTATTTAACTTATAGAACAGGTCAAAAAGCTATAAGACCCATAGGGGTAGAGAGAGTAAGAAATGGAATTAAGAGGAGGAGAAGGAGGAGAAGAGGGGGGAAGGGGATAGCGATAGAGAGAGAGAGGGGAGAGGGAGGGAGAGAGAGAGAGGGGAGGAGAGAGAAAAAAAAAAGGGGGGGGGGGATAGGG
>BLSH010258249.1:229927-268708 GCA_018402905.1 Glandirana rugosa | reverse complement strand
AACGCCTACTCCTATAGGGTCAGGTTCCTGCTGTTGCTGTAAGGGACAGATTATTGTTCTAAAATCATCGCCTACTGCTATAGGGTCAGGTTCCTGCTGTTGCTGTAAGGGACAGATTATTGTTCTAAAATCATCGCCTACTCCTATAGGGTCAGGTTCCTGCTGTTAGGGACAGATTATTGTTCTAAAATCATCACCTACACTGCCACGGTCACGGCCTAGTCAACCTCTAGGCTCCTACTCCACATCCACCCCCCCTTCCCATTTTTATTTTTTTATTTGATTTTAAGTTATTTTCCCTATCCCCATTTTTTTGTAGGGCACTTGTCCTACTCTTACCCCCATTTTACTTCCTTTTGCAGCCTTCTAGCACTTGCCAGGACTTTTTTACAGCCATTTTTGTGCCGAAAAGTTTGGGTACCCATTGACTTCAATGGGGTTCGGGTCCAGGGTCAAATTCGGTACCGAACCTGAGCTATTTTGCGAAGTTCGGCTGAACCTGCCGAACCCGAACATCCAGGTGTCCGCTCAACTCTAGAGTCAACAACGCCTGTGAAACACAGAGGTGGATCGCTGATGTTTTGGGGATGTGTGAGCTACAAAGACACAGGGAATTTGGTCAAAATTGATGGTAAGATGAATGCAGTATGTTATTAAAAAGATTCTGGAGGAACATTTGCATTCATCAGCCAGGAATCTGCGTATGAGACGTATTTGGAAATTCCAACATGACAATGATCCAAAACACATGGCCAAGTCGACCTGTCATTGGCTACAGCAGAATAAAGTGAAGGTTCTGGAGTGGCCATCTCAGTCTCCTGACCTCAATATCATTGAGCCACTCTGGGGAGATCTCAAACGTGCAGTTCATACAAGACAGCCCAAGAATTTCCAGGAACTGGAGGCTTTTTGCCAAGAGGAATGGGCAGCTTTACCATCTGAGAAGATATAGAGCCTCATCCACAACTACCACAAAAGACTTCAAGCTGTTATTGATGTTAAAGGGAGCAATACACGGTATTAAGAACTGGGGTATGTAAGCTTTTGATCAGGGTCATTTTGGTAGTTTCTGTTTTCATTATGATTTAAAAAGAGTAAACACAGTTGATTGATAATAAATGTCTTCAGCCAAACACTAACCATGAGTGAAAGAAAAGTTTTGTGTTATTAATATTCTCTGAAAAATGGCCGAGAAATCATAAATTCTGCCAGGGTATGAAAACTTATGAGTACAAATGTATGTTCAATGACCAACTGTAATCTTGCTTTAATGTTCTTTGGTCAGCAAAGGCTCTTTCTTAACGTAGCTTTCATGCAGGTTGCATTAGTATAATTTCTTTCTGATTGTAGGTGCATGCACTTTGTCCTCAGTAGTTGCAAGAGTTACTAGAATACCCTGTGATAAAATTTTGAGGAACTAGGAGCCAATCCTCATTTAGTCTAGATCCATCTATCAATTTTTCTGATGGAATCACAATGTATATTTATGGATGGGCGGATGTAAACAGATGATCATCCACCTACATCTGTGTCCGTTTAGTTCCATTTTTTTCCAAAAAATAAGACTGCATCCTTTTCCATTTAGACAGATCTGAACGAATGCTACCCCTTTACATTGGTTCCCTTTTATGTCCATTATTAGGCAAGAAACATTTTTTGTTTTATACTTTTGTCACCTCTGGTTTCTGAAAACACTAACTAAAAGGAAAATGGATTAAAAAACGACTGTAGACTGATATAAACTGTACTGAAGATAGATGTGCAAACTGATATTCTTATTATACAGGATTTATATAGCGCCGACAGTTTGCGCAGCGCTTTACAATATTAGGGCAGACAGTACAATTACAATACAATTCAATACAGGAGGAATCAGAGGGCCCTGCTCCTTAGAGCTTACAATCTAGGAGGGAGGTTAAATGATACGAAAGGGCAAATATAATTTGAATCGGTATTCCTCAGTTTTTTATTAGCAAAATATGTTACTGAGCTAATGACCCCTTGTGAAAGGACCCTTAGAGACGGATCTTGGCATCAATCAGTCAGTTCTTGGGTTGTATTTTATGGGCTAGCCAGTCCTGGGCAAATTAGTAGTTGTTTGGAATATTTGCCACTTGTAGATTATTTCCCTTGCAGTAGAATGGCTTATCCAAATCATTCGACAATCTTTTTAAATCACTTGCCAGATTCCTAGGAGCCCACAACTTTCTTTCTGAGTGCCCCAGAGGGTTCTATTGATCTTGAATTGATGACACCACAAATGTCAATAACAAAGTGAACACCACATCCTAGATGTCTGAGGTTTAAGTCACGTTACATCTAAATACTCCCTTAAAAATATTCTAATCATTAGCATCTAATCTGGAACGCCGAATTCCAATTTCATGAATTTAAAGTGGTGACCATTACCCATCGAGTCATCAGATCACCAGTCATCAGAGATAGGTCTATTATCATGAAGCAAAGCACTTCTATTGTATCAAGACACCTCATACACACACAGTGTGGAACAAAGCATGGTAGGTCAGTATTGGGGAAAAGATCTGATGCAGGGAGGCTATGTGTATGCAGTGCTGGTGGCTAGTCCTTTGCCTTAGGCTTAAAGTACTGCTAAAGGCTAAACATGTTTTACCTTAATGCATTAAAAAAACATTCCAGTACTTGTACAACCCCCACCTCCTCCCATCCCCAAACACTTATCTGGTGTCCTCACAGTCACTGGGTCCTCCATGATGTGCCCCAATCTTAAAACCTTCTGGTCTGTTAACAGCTGGGAGGAGAGCGCAGGTTCATGGCTTGCCAGGAGCTGTGTGTGTCAATGGATATGGGAGCAGGCAGGCATGGGTGTCTCCTTTTTTAGGAGTGACCACCAAAAGGAGACACCCACAAACAGGCGAGGGGGCTGCGGCTGTGAGGACCGGCCAGAAAAACAAAAATACTAAACTTCAAGGAAACAGACTATACACAATGTGTAAAGCTGGACTTCCTTGAATTAAACACATCCCATGGTACCTTGCTGCCTGCAAGCAGTGATTATTGTACTGATTCCGCCTCCTGAAACTCTTCCTCTCAGCTCCTCTGTAGTTCAGAAGGCAGGCTCTGTGAATTCTGTGACACTGCAGTGCATATTCACAGGGCACAGCGAATAAGTGTCACAAAATTCAAGGACGTAAAGGCATGGGGATCTTCACAAAGTAAGTTTACAAACTTCAATGTCATTCAGATAAATATGAGTAGGCTAGAAATAAAGTACAATGTGGAATTTAATATAAGAAATTGAAATTTTGACTATATACACTTTAAATGAATCCAGATCTCTTAAGAAGATTTAGAAAATATATTTCTTTATTATTTTTATAATACACAAGTAAATCATTACCAACAAATACAATGATAAATGTTTTACGAAAAAGGTTCAATAACATTAGAGAAATGGCAATTAGGGCTAAATATGGGCATGTTTCAGCTGTGCTATCGCATGATTTAAGTTACCTGTGATTGGAATCTTTGGCCAGTTTCACATGTAATGTACAATGCACACATTTTGTTTAATTCTGAATGGAAGCCCAATGCATCGTAGAAAAGCACCTCCAATGAACCTGTGTTGCAGTGCAATGCACGATCATACAATGGGGCGGGCGTGCTGCATCAGAAAAACAGTGCAGGTGCATTTTCTGGTATGGCATTATGCATTGGTATCCTATGTGAAAAAATGGGCTGCTCTAACGCAATGTACATTAATGAGCGTTAATGCATCGGACTGGACCACACAGAAGTTAATAAGAGCCTAAATGTAAAACAACTGAAGTTAATGAAAGAAGGCCGTACACTTAATACTGTGTTATACAAATGTTATTGGCACAGTTGTGTAACAATCTCACTAATGGAAAGTGAATGAGGAGGGCCTTGGGAGACTGGCGCCATTGTCACAAGGGATCCACGGAGTTGGAAAACCAATATCATTTTCAATTCATCTCTGGCAGTGATAAGATATCAAACTGCATCTGTAACTGAAAAGTGGATGTCAGGTAAAGGAAGATCTCATGTGAATCATTAAGATGATCAGATCCCTATGTGTATGGACTGCTTGAAGTAAATCTATCATACACAGGCTGCCACTGCTAATCTCTATTTGAATATTGCAGTTGCCTGGTTCCATACGAGTCACTGACCCAAAAATAATATACATATCAGGAAAGAAAAAAAATGTATCTCCCTGCTTGTTTTTGGTCAATGACTCAAAGTACTAAAGCAAGAGGATAAGCATCACAGACAGGCAATTAGCATTTTCAAAAAGGAGAGGTTGGCAGTGACCGCTTCCATGTAGTTTTTTTTTATTTTTTATGACTACATAGCATTTATTTAATTAGACTAATGTAAGCTGATAATTACAGAACAAGTAACAACATACCACACAGCTTATCCTATAAAGTTATTTTGTTTTACAATTAGCCAGTGACAGAGCAGTTGAAAATCATGAACACAGTTTAGAATTTAAGGGGAAAGCATTAAAATATTGATGCAGATAATTGTACTGATTATAGTGGAATGTATATCATATTTTTGTCTATGCCCAGGGGCATATGCTTATCATTTTCTACCAGCCGAAGTAGTATAAGTAATAGTGTTTTTTTTCTTCTTACTACTATGTATTTATTAGAGAGAAACAAGGGGGTGTCAATGCTGACCTCCTTCTGATGATACTATTTACCTGTCTATTACAGTGACTACAGGCTTCAGTACTTTCTGAGTCGCTGTCCTGGAACAGGTATGCAGATCGGACAAATTAGAAGGGAATCAGAAGTTCCTATCCATATGCTTGCTCTGGGTTAGTGACTAAATATATTGAAGAAACAGTATCAGCATGGCAGCCAGACAACTAGCATTTCCAGAATAAAAAGTCAGCAATAGCAGCCTCCATGTTCTTCTTTAGGAAGGGCTTGTGCACACTTTTGGAAAGCCATGGCAGAGAAGGGGCTGCTTCTTGTCTCCCAAAGCAAAAATAGAAAAGGTGAAAGAACAAGCTCTACTTTATTTGCTCCCCTCTGTAAAATAGTTTCATATCAGACAAAAAATGATTTATGTATCATTTAATAAAAATAAAAATCTGGTGATTTCAAAAACCTGTGGTATGTGCTAAATAATTTCTTAGATTACATTTTTAACAAAATCAAAACAATTGAAAACACGATTTACATTCTGAAAGCTATACATTTATCAGCAGTGCACTTGGTGTACATAAGGCTATAGTGACTATAATCTCTGTTAGCTTTCATCTACTTATTCCAAGGGCATGATGATTGGTTATTTAAAAGAGTTTTAGCAGCAGCTTTATGTGAAAAAGGGACAACAACGCGCTGGATTCAAACATATCTGAGGCCATAAACTACATTGTAGATTAAGAAATCCTTGACAGGAAAAGGGTTTTTACACACACCTGTATATTTCCAAAATTATCTATACCGGTGCAACTCATAAAATTAGAATATCATCAAAAAGTTAATTTATTTCACTAATTCAATTCAAAAAGTGTAACTCATATATTTTATATAGATGTGTTACACACAGAGTGATATATTCCAAGCATTTCTTTCTTTTAATTGTAATGATTATGGCTTACAGCTAGTGAAAACCCAAAATTCCGTATCTCAGAAAATTACAATATTACATAAGATCAATAAAAAAAAAGGATTTTTAATGCAGAAATGTTGGCTTACTGAAAAGTATTGCCATGTACAGTATAGTATGCACTCAATACTTGGTCGGGGCTCCTTTTGCATGAATTGCTGCATCAATGTGGCGTCGCATGGAGGCGATCAGCCTGTGGCACTGCTGAGGTGTTATGGAAGCCCTGGTTGCTTTGATAGCGGCTTTCAGCTCATCTTCCCCTTGACAATACCCCACAGATTCTCCATGGGGTTTAAGTCAGGCGAGTTTGCTGGCCAATCAAGCACAGTGATACCATGATTATTAAACCAGGTATCGGTACTTTTGGCAGTGTGGGCAGGTGCCAAGTCCTAATGGAAAATGAAATCAGAATCTCCATAAAGCTGGTCAGCAGAGGGAAGCATGAAATGCTTTAGAATATCCTGGTAGAAGACTGCACTGACTTTGGACTTGGCTCCCTAAATTATCACAGACTGTGGAAATGTTTGCATTTGGTAATCAAGGTCCCAGAGTCTGGAGGAAGAGTGGAGAGACACAGAATCCAAGTTGCATGAGGTCCAGTGTGAAGTTTCCACAGTCTGCGATGATTTGGGGAGCCCTGTCATCTGCTGGTGTTGGTCTACTGTATTTTATCAAGTCCAAAGTCAGCACAGCCCTCTACCAGGAAATTCTAGAGCACTTCATGCTTCCCTCTGCAAGCCAGCTTTATGGAGATGCTGATTTCATTTTCCATCAGGACTTGGCACCTGCCCACACTGCCAAAAGTACCAATACCTAGTTTAGTGATCATGGAGGTATCACTGTGCTTGATTGGCCAGTAAACACGCCTGACCTAAACCCCAAAGAGAATTTGTGGGGTAGTGTCAAGAGAAAGATGAGACACCAGCCCCAACAATGCAAACAAGCTGAAGGCCACTATCAAAGCAACCTGGGCTTCTATAACACCTCAGTAGTGCCACAGGCCGATCGCCTCCATGCCACGCCACATTGATGCAGTAATTCATGCAAAAGGAGCCCCAACCGAGTATTGAGTGCATACTATACTGGACATGGACATACTTTTTAGGAAGCCAACATTTCTGTATTAAAAGTCCTTTTTTTTTATTGGTCTTATGTGATATTCTAATTTTCTGAGATACCGGATTTTGGGGTTTTCACTAGCTGTAAGTCGTAATCATCAAAATGAAAAGAAAGAAATGCTTGAAATATATCAATCACTCTGTGTGTAACACATCTATATAAAATATGAGTTTCACTTTTTGAATTGAATTAATGAAATAAATTAACTTTTTGATAATATTCTATTTTTATGTGATGCAACCGTGAACTGTGATACGTAGATGAGAGCAGTGCACACATTACTTTCACGTATCCTTTCCTCAGTGTTAGCCTTTGGTTGGTGGCCAATGGCCATGGTAACAAAGAGGACATTTATGAACAGAAAATTGAATAGGTACGCAAAGCCATTTAGTTCCATACTTCTTCATTCTGATGATCACTAGAGTAGATTAAGACAGTGCGTTTCATTTATAAACTCTAGTAACCCATAAACTTCCAGTGAGAGAAATTTGATCTAGCCATGAATAGTTGTGAATAAGCATGGCAATAAAACTTGAATTCTTCCTTATGCTTGCCATGTCCACCTGTATCTATATACACAATCATCAATAAATCAATAGTATAAAAAAATGTGTTGGAACTAATGAGGCAGAGTACGCCTTAATAATATAATTACACAATTACATTACATACCTACAACTAACTTACTATAGTGGTAATGCATATGTTTAGTATTTAGCTATAGCTTTACCTTTCTAAAACTGTTGTTTGGTTGCCTGTTTTTGAGCAGACATTCAATGAAGTATGATAGTGTTGTTTTTCTTTGCTGTAATTTCTGTGTAATGTTAATGACTTTGAGAATTATCATATCTGTTGCCTTTCCCTAGCTTCGTCTTATTTGTTGGTCTTTTGGATCAGTAGAATCTTAAAAAATGTCAGACATACTGTATAACGTAATGGTTACATACTACTAGGAGCTCTGAAAGCCACAAAACTATGCAAAGCATCTTTTGTCCCCTGTGCACCCTTGTTCGTCAAGAGTTATCTCACTACATAGGGGAACATTGTTTCCAGTGGCTAAAGCATGGATAATATGGGGAGTCAGTGCACAAGAGGTAGTTCCTCTATTTCTTGGCTTTCTAAGTTTGGCAAAGCTTAACCCTCCCTTTTAGTGTACCCCATGCCGTAAGGCAGTCATCCCACCCTGCCCTGTCCATTTGTGCTTTTTTGCTGTCATATTTTCTCACATTTTGGACAACCTCACATCATAGGAGACCATGTTATAATTGTCCCATCCATAAATTTTCTTTTCTCTGGGGTTGTAGTCCACCATACTGCCATAGCCATACTGATTCTTAAATGGGACACTGATTTGCTTTTGAACACCAGTATGTGTGTCATAAGCAAAATTGAGTGTGGTGCTAGTGGAAGAATAACTTCCAACTGTGTACAGGGTACCACAGGCCATAAATGCATTGGCCACTGAGTTTTTGCGAATTATGGTTTCCCAGCTCTGCTTCACCTCTAATGTTTTGGGATTTAATTGTGATACAACTATAGATCCTTTAGCTTTATCTGTGCTATATATAGCCCACAGCCCCATTTCATCTACAGCCAGATCAATATCTGTATAGCCTCCCCAAGAGTAAGGGTGCTGTCCATGATATCCAGCATCTGGAAGCTCCTTCTGAATTGCAATGGTCTCTGTCTTGAAATCATACTTGACTATTATTCTAGATTTTCGTCGTACATAATAGAGGGAACCTTTGTAGATTACGGCACCATTGCTTTCCATGGAGCGAGGTACTACATAAACCTTGGTTGGATAACCTTTTACTAACTGGTCAAGGTTTTCATACTCAAACACTTGGCGTATATCTGCTCCCACTGTATTGATCCGCCAGATTGTGTCTTGAGTAAAAGGAGAAACTGGTTCTGGGTCTCTCATCCAGACTCCATATTTTCCAGCAATGTTGTCAGCCTTTCGGTAAGTACTGGGCTCTCCAACCCAGGTAATTTCACCACAGCTTCCTGAAAGTAGCAGACATTGGCACAATGAGAAAAAACATTCAGACTTTATTGTAAACATCAGTATTGTTACAAAAAACAGAGTTTGTGTTAGTGCTGAAAATCCCAATTAAATAATATGTTACCTTAAAATTTCATATTTTTGATATGTGTCTGTTGTACCATGCAGTTATGTTAAAAAGTATCCTGTTCTCTTTATATCTCTTCCTTTGTGTGAAATACCTGGTGTTTCTGCTAGTCCCCCTGCTTTCCTATTTTAAACTGACCATGCTAGGCATATGAGCACATCCAAAGTGGTCAGTTTTCTGGCTGTGCTGGGAGAACAGCCTGCCTGTCCTTCAATGGTCAGACTTGTTTTGATATGCCTCCCTTCACTGCCCTTCACTGGGAAGATCAGTGTACTGCCAATTTCTCCACCGCCACCTCTCCCAGCTCCTTATGCAGCTGAGAATAGCGGTCATATGATTGCTTGTTAATAAAAAAAAGGGGGGGGGGATTTATAATTGTTCTTTTATATATACACAAATGTGAAAAAAATGGGGGAAGGGGGAGGGGAACTTAGTGGGACTTTATATGAAATGTATGTGAGTACGTCTCCATCCCTGATTCAGTACAAACAAGAGAGAACTAAAGTGGGACTTTATATGAGGTATGTGCAGCAGCAGAAACACAATGTTTATTGCTAAATAATACATAATATGTAAGAAAATTCATTCATAAGTTTGTGTCCATAATGACAACATACAACAAGCATAGTATGTAGAAAACTGGCAACAATAAATGATACATTGTATAATAAATATATGACCGCTGCATCAAGGTAATACACAACAGGGTAAATACAGAACAACCATCCTAGATGACACGGACCACCTCAGAAACCGTATAAAGATAAAATCTGTATATATAAACTGGTTAAACCATCCAATGAAGATGAGATGCATCCAATAATCCCTACGCGTTTTGTGGATTTAATCCACTCTTTGTTATGTTGTTTGGTATGTTATGTGGCCAATATGATTATCTGTGACCAATATTATTCTTTCCTAGCTCATGATGAACCTCATCTTGACTTGGTTACCTAAATACAGTGTATATGGGGTTTATTCCATCTACATGTAGATTTGATTACATGCCCAACAGATTAAATTGCTGTGTGGCTAGTTGATGCAGTTCCAGGTGATTTGCATCAGCTGGGCTGCTGCTGTTGTCTCTTGTCTGGGACCTGCGATGCACATGGCTTGCCCTCCCTTTCCCCTCTAATTTGCTTTTGTTGTGGGGGATTGGGCTAGTGTGCCTTGATTTGCATCGGCACCACGCCCACATGCTGTGCACGTGACCCTGGCTAGGTGCCTTGATGCTGGCATGTTTTCCACTCGGGCTGACTATGGGGAGATTGGTGATTGCAGCCCCTCTCTACAGCTGTAGCTGTTTGGGTGGGGACGCCTCCTCCTCCCCTCCACTCATCAAGCCAGGGTGACCCTGGGCTGGGCTTGGAGCATAGAAAACTCTCACTTGTTTCCAGCCATTTCTTCTGGCATCACACACTGTGCACACTGCACACACCCATCTGTATCATGGCTTTGTGTGCAAGGTACTGGAGTTCTTATATCCCTGACTCCATTATAGTCTGTGAGCACACACCCTCACCTACTCATGGGGGTTCTCTATCACTAAGTATATATAGCTCTGCTTTGATTCATTTCATTTCACCATGTGGCTATGTCTCCCTCTAACTTTTCGTTCACCTATATCTCTAGCTTGTCCTTGGAGATTTCCATTCACTTTTTCCACGATTTTATAAAAATGTAATCACTCAATTCATTTTATAAATTATAGTATTGGATCCCTCACACATCACCTCTGGACATTCCTTTTCTGTGGAGGTTCCTTATGTGCTCCTGCTACACTCCTTGGGTCCCAGTACCTCAGCTCCCATCACAGACGCCTTGAGCACTTCATATTGTAAGTATCCAAGGGGGAGAAGTACTCCCCCTCCCCCTTTGGTTAGTAGTCATTTTTGTCAGGCACCCTGGCTGCTTTATACAATATTATTTTCTATTTTATACATTTGTGTTTTTTCACAGATATTTAATGTGTTTGCCCCCGAAGAGTGGATTAAATAGACGAAACGCGTAGGGATTATTAGATGCATCTCATCTTCATTGGATGGTTTAACCAGTTTTATATATACGATTTTATCTTTATACTGTTTCTGAGGTTGTCCGTGTCATCTAGGATGGCTGTTATGCATTTAACCTGCACTGTATTATCTTGATGCAGCAGTCATATATTTATTATACAATGCACCATTTATTGTTGCCAGTTTTCTACATATTATGCTTGTTGTATGTTGTCATTATGGACACAAACTTATGAATGAATTTTCTTACATATTATGTATTATTTAGCAATAAACTTTGTGTTTTTTACATTGACTGTTTCTGCTGCCGCACATACTTCATATAAAGTCCCACTTTAGTTCTCTTTTGTTTCTACTGTATATACACAAATGTGTTGTCTTTCATTTCTATGTTAACCCATTGACGCCAACCTCACATAATTATGTGGCCCCACTAAACTGGCCTTTTTTCCGTGGGGGCTCATATTTGCGCATCTCCCAGCTCAGAGACCGGGATCTCACCTAGAGCCCCGTACTAACAATTGGGACCCGGAATTCCTAATTCCGAGTCACCTGATCGCTGTCATAGCCTCTGATTGGCTACCAGAGTGATCAGTCACTGTGAAATCCGTCCCCATGGTTTCTCTCTGTGAATGGAGGAGAGTGATACATTGTATCTCTCTCTTTGCTTGCAAAGAGAGAAAAAAAAAAGTTTGTATATATAAAAGAAAAAAAAATACCTAGGTTTGATCTAGGTCAGGGCCAGGATTAGTGTTTGGGTCAAGGTCAGGGTCAGCAATTTTTTTTGGCAGGGTTTTTCTTTTTAATTTGAATCGGTGTCAGTGTCAGCATGTTTTAGGTAGGATAAAAAAAAGCAAAATATGCGCTATTGTTTCTGGGCTGTACTACGTGTACAAACAACTGACTTATACCTATTTGGTATCACTACGATCCTCAGAAGCAGGAGAATTTATTTGGGGTTTTTCTTTGGTGAAAGGTTATGGTAATGGCAAGAAATATACAGCTAAATTTAAAACATTTTTTTTTTTTTTTTACTATTTTAGGCCAGTTTTCTTTTGATAATAAAAAAAAAATCAGGAGATATCCATTACTGTTTACCACCAAATAAAAGCCCAATTTGTCCTGAAAAAAACAAGGTATCATCCACTTGGATGCACAAAGTTGTTGTGATGATATGTACGGTTTTACTAACACTGTTAGTTGTAAATTGTAAAATTGTGCTTAGGCATTAAAATTTGTTTTACCCTAAGATGTGAAGAGGTTAAACTGAATGGGTTTTTTTACAAGGTAAATATACATACACTTTAACTATCCCAGGAAACAATTCCTGTAAAAGTAACTCTCCTGTAAAAGAATCATGCCACCTTTCTGCTTTCAGTGTCAAGGTTACCTCATTTCGTTAATATCTCAGTTTTAAACAGTATTTTGTAAATGTGAAGTAAATGTTTTAAAAATTTGTGCTTAACCACTTCAGCCCCGGAAGGATTTACTCCCTTAATGACCAGGCCATTTTTTGTGATACGGCACTGCGTCGCTTTAACTGACAATTGCGCGGTCGTGCAACGTTGTACCCAAACAAAATTGATGTCCTTTTTTTCACAAAAATAGAGCTTTCTTTTGGTGGTATTTATTTTTTGCGCTATAAACAAAAAAAAACCAACAATTTTGAAAAAAAATTACGTTCTGCTATAATACATATCCAAAAAAAAATAAAAAAATAAATAATTTCTTCATCAGTTTAGGCCAACATATATTCTTCTACATATTTTTGGTAAAAAAAATCGCAATAAGCGTATATTGATTGGTTTGCGCAAAAGTTATAGCATCTACAAACTATGGGATAGATTTATGGACTTTTATTTGTTTTTATATTTTTACTGGTAATGGCAGCAATCTGCGATTTTTGGTGGGACTGCGACATTGCAGCGGACAAATCTGACCCAGTGACACTTTTTGGGGACCAGTGACATTATTACATTGACCATATAAATGACACTGGCAGAGAAGGGGTTAACAGTAGGGGGCGATCAAGGGGTTAACTGTTTTCCCTGGGTGTGTTTTTAACTGTGTGGTGGCTGAGCTTACTGTGACATCACAGAAATCGCTGTTCCCGATTACTGGAAACAGCAGATGGCCATGATGTCCCCTGTCAGAATGGGGATCCGTCTTGTTTACATAGGCAGATCCCCGTTCTGCCTCTGTGTACCGCGATCGTGGGTCGCCGGCGGACATTGAGTCCGCGGATCCCACAGGCACGCTCCCACAGTTTCACATGCAAGGACATGGCATGCGGTTCGCACAATAGAGCTGACCTGCCGCCGTATATATACAGTGGCTGGTTGGCAAGTGGTTAAAGTCCAGAAAATGTAATATTCTTACCACCCATTTTAGTATTCTGCAAACTCTGAACAGTTGATTGGTTTTCTGCGATCATTCTTGAAGCTGGAAGTGCTGTAAGCTCTGATTTCAGCTCCTGGTAGCCCACACCATCTGCACCCCATCGAGACACTATAAAGTAGAAGTTCATAACATATAAGCAATCTTAATTTGTTATCACCAATATCAGTCATTTTTACTCTAGCCATACATTCATATTTTTGTTGCTTTTTTTAGTGTTATTTGCATTTTCTTTTTTTTATTACTGTAATAATTGCCTCTTGGTACAGAACAAAAGGTGTCTGCCTGTGTCTTATTTTATTTAAATCCATCCCAGCTTGGTGACCAGGGATTACTTTCGATTTGCTAAATATACCGTATATTCACAATTGCTTTAATTCAGTCGATATATTGCCTGACACTATTACAGAACTACAGCTGTCTAGGGCAGTGTTTTTCAAC
This sequence comes from Glandirana rugosa, assembly GCA_018402905.1. Lineage (NCBI taxonomy): Eukaryota > Metazoa > Chordata > Amphibia > Anura > Ranidae > Glandirana > Glandirana rugosa. The sequence goes on along the minus strand of BLSH010258249.1, from coordinate 254,973 downwards.
TCCAGTCCTCAAGGCACACCAACAGGTCATGTTTTCAGGATTTCCATGAGTTTGCACAGGTGATTTGATCAGTTTCACTGCCTTAGTAATTACCACAGCTGTTTCATCTGAGGGAAATCCTGAAAACATGACCTGTTGGTGTGCCTTGAGGACTGGAGTTGAAAAACACTGGTCTAGGGCATTGTTTCCAAATCCCTCCTCTACTAATAACCCGCAAACAGGTCATGTTTTTAGGATGTTCTTCACCTTGCAAAGGTGACTTAAATTTCTGTTGCTGGCTCAGTAATTAGAGTAGCTGCACACACTGAGATGTATCATGAAAACATGACCGGTTGGGTTTAGCGCTGGTTTACACGTACTGTATGTTAATTATGAAGAATGAAGCAATGCTCACTAACCTATAACATTCATGATGTCTTTATTACGGATTTTCATTGTGTTTATGATCTGTTAAAAAAGCTTCAAGAATGCATGATAAATGCCCATGAAAGTGTTGCTTTTCTAGTGGGAAGTGCTTAAGGGGGAAGTGATGTAAAGGAAATGATCTACTTTGAGGTGTGGTTAGGTTATGGTGTGATAGCAGACATTTATGTGAATTCTCTGCAAGATGGATTCATATACTTTGTTCTCTTTGACACTTGGCTTGGTCCAGATCAGCTTTGCTGAAAGAAAAAGTTTTGCCACTGGCAATAATCCTAAAAGTCTCTGCTCCTACCTGGCACTGCCAGTATTGGTGGCTTGATGCTTTTGCCTCCGCACAGAAGTTAATGGTGTTACCACACAGCTATTCTGTACAAAGTGGCTGGAGCTGATCTGTTCTAGCTCTCTATTTCCCAGTGCATTCTGGCATACAGGTACCTCCATTGTCTCTCCCCCAATGCCCAGCTAACACTTTATAAATGCACTTATAGAGCATTACCATTGCAATGGAGGGGGCTGACAAGTGTTGGTGCCTCATGAAAGTGACATGCAGCTTAGTTTTTAACTTAACACAACATTACGTCTCCTGTGTGAACAGCACTGTGTGGTACTCATTGTAATATTCATGGCAGGCATTGAAGGACGGTTATGAGGCTTTAAAATGCTGAATAAATGCCACATAAACACAGGGTATTGACACATGTGTGAACAAGCCCTTACATGCTTGAAAAGTGGAGTAGAGAAGGATCTAGGCCTTTCTCAACTTTTTCAACATAGTTGGAACCCTAGTAGGAACCCTTGAAATAACTTTTTGATCTCAGGGAACCCCTGCTAAACATTACTATATCTACAACTCAACATATGATACATTAGTGTGATGGTCACTGAGAACAATGCTCCTTACATTTCTGGTCAAGAATCCCTCCGTTACAGATCGCTAAAAAAAAAACATTGTTTTTAGAGTGAATTATTTATCTGAAAGGAAAAAATTGCTCAAGGAACCCCAAGCAACCTCCGGAGGAACTCTGGCTGACCATGGTCTAGGGCAGGGCAGTGTTTCTCAACCTTTTTTTCAGCTAAGGCATTTAAATGTATGCTCCACCTCACACCATTCTAAAATGTAACAAACATAATTAATAGTTTTAAATATTGCAGCAACGTAGGACACCCAACATTTGAGGTGATTTATTCTTACAAAGCAAATACACCTTTGCACACTGGTACTGACTAGTATTCCTCAGTTTCTCTTCCTCGGTTTCTCCCCCTCATTCAGCTAATATGAGCCCAATGCTGACAGGAAGGGGGGGGGGGGCAAACAAACATGCTGTGCAGGTGCCTGATGCCCCCCTTATCAACTAAGGACATCATTGGTTGTTGGCACACCAGTGGCGGGTAGGTTGTAATAGTACACAATGAAAACATGTGGCTTTGTGTAACTAAAACCCAAGGTCATCCACCTGCTCCCTTGTATACAATTTCTGGGCAATGTTTAGGCTTTTGCCAAGGCACCCCTGAAGAAACCTGAAGGCACCCCAGGGTGCCTAGGCACACTGGTTGAAAAAGGCTACTCTAAGGTATAATGGGAGTTATGATGCTATCAGAAAAGTATTTTTGAAAAAAGTTTGAAATTGTAGTAAATATTTACAAATATGAAACTTGGTCAAACCAAAACTAAAAAGTATAGAGGAAAGACAATTTTGATAGATTTACAATTTTTTTCCCGCTGACTGTATAGTCTTCCTAAAGTCCTATTGTACAGTGTTATATAGTTATAGCTAAACCAACAATGTGTAAACATAATTTCTTTTTGACATATAAGCATCTCTGTTACCTAATACACATGACCCCACTAGACAAAGATCAATGAAGCCAAGTAAAGAAGGGCGAAGCCAAGTCCATTAATGGAAAAGCATGTGTGACCCCTCCACAAAGCATATAGTTAACTTACAGTCTGCAGTTCCATCTCTTGATACTACAGGGGATGTTCTACCTCCAGTTCCATGGATTTCAGCAGGTGATGGTCCTGTAAAAATCAGAGCATAGCTAAATAGAATTTACTCTTATGAAAGGACTTAGAAATGTTTATGTACAATTTTGAAAAGTGAAACTGTTGAGATCATAAAATATTGTTTGACAACATTTATTCTTCATACCTAAAGCTGTAAAGATTGCTAATATTTAATCACGTCGGTAGCCTGCCAACCACATTAGCCTGTTGTTTGTATCTGCCTTACTTTAAAATACATTTATAATGCTTTTCTTCTGTGTTGTGTTCAGAGGTAAAAAAAATAAATTTTTAAACTTTTTTTTGCATGTAGATGTGAAATATTATTATTTTTTTCCTTTTCACTTGTTTGCCAGACTAATAACAATCAATAGGCAGCACTATTGTACACAATGAATACTTCACCTCTGTTTCATATTTAGCTGTTTCTATCAATGTCAAATACATGTCACTTTTTCTCATGCTCCTTGTATTGGGCTAATCACCATACACAGTGAAGACAGTATGACATGTAAAAACAAGTCTTGGACATATATACTTACAAGTTTTATAAGTAAGTAATGCATTGCACAGAAAATGACAAAAAAAAAAAAAAACAGGTGGCAAAGGGTGTATTATATATTTGGATCTGTGTTCCTTCGTATCACCTGTGACGGAACCATCCAGCACCCAGCTTGGGCGCCTCCATCAATATACAGCACCCAAGACTAGACGACACTAGCTTAGATGCAAACTGGAACTCATTTTTTAAAAACTCAGACACATACTTTATACCCCCCAGGAGGACATTCTCCTCTTGGGGATATCAGCATGACAATGCAAACTGTAAACAGTAATGAACAGCCAGCATACAGTAGCACACAAAAGTGAGTACACCACTCACATTTTTATAAATATTTATTATATCTTTTCATGTAACAGCACTGAAGAAATGACACTTTGCTACAACATAACGTAGTAAATGTAGGGCAGTATTCCCAACATGATAACAACCCCAAACACACTTCCAAGACGACCACTGCCTTGCTAAAGAAGCTGAGGGTAAAGGTGATGGACCGGCAAAGCATGTCTCCAGACCTAAACCCTATTGAGCATCTGTGGGGCATCCTCAAACGGAAGGTGGAGGAGCGCAAGGTCTCTAACATCCACCAGCTTTGTGATGTTGTCATGGAGGAGTGGAAGAAGACTCCAGTGGCAACCTGTGAAGCTCTGGTGAACTCCATGCCCAAGAGGTTTAAGGCAGTGCTGGAAAATAATGGTTACCACACACAATATATACACTTTGGACCCAATTTGAACATTTTCACTTAGGGATGTACTCACTTTTGTTGCCAGCAGTTTAAACATTAATGGATGTTTGTTGAGTTATTTTGAGGGGACAACAAATTTACACTGTTATACAAGCTGTACACTCACTACTTTACACTGTAGCAAAGTGCAATTTCTTCAGTGTTGTCACATAAAAAGATATAATAAAATATTTACAAAAATGTGAGGGGTGTACTCACTTTTGTGAGATACCGTAAACAATGATCTAATTAAACCGTAAGCTAATCAACATAAACACAGAACATCCCACAATAGCTTGATAACAAGTTAAAGTGTACACAATGTTAATCACCTATCCAAGAGATGAGCAGACAGACCGAAACAATAGGTGACTCAATTAACAATGGGAATGCACACCTAGGAAGCACACAATGGGAGAGACATACTTAACAATAAACACATAAAACTATAATAAACAGACTATAGCAGGAGACCCCAGCCCAGCTCAGACTGCCCAACTCCAGTATTCAAGAAGACCCAGGGCTGTCCAAATCTCATTAACTAGCTTTCTTTTCACATACGGTACCTCACAAAAGTACACCCCTCACATTTTTGTAAATATTTTATTATATCTTTTCATGTGACAACATTGAAGAAATTACACTCCGCTACAATGTAAAGTGGTGAGTGTGCAGCTTGTATAACAGTGTAAATTTGCTGCCTCCTCAAAATAACTCAACACACAACCATTAATGTGTAAACTACTGGCAACAAAAGTGAGTACACCCCTAAGTGAAAATGTCCAAATTTGGCCCAATTAGTCATTTTCCCTCCCCGGTGTCATGTGACTCATTAGTGTTACAAGGTCTTAGGTGTGAATGGGGAGATTAAATTTGGTGTTATCACTCTCACTCTCTCATACTGGTCACTTGAAGTTCAACATGGCACCTCATGGCAAAGAACTCTCTGAGGATCTGGGAAAAAAGAATTGTTGCTCTACATAAAGATGGCCTAGGCTATAATACCCTGAAAATGAGCTGTAGCACAGTGACCAAGACCATGCAGCGGTTTAACAGGACAGGTTCTACTCAGAACAGGCCTCACCATGGTCGACCAAAGAAGTTGAGTGCACGTGCTCAGCGTCATATCCAGAGGTTGTCTTTGGGAAATAGATGTATGAGTGCTGCCAGCATTGCTGCAGAGGTTGAAGGGGTGGGGGGTCAACCTGTCAGTGCTCAGACCATACGCCGCACACTGCATCAAATTGGTCTTCATGACTTTCTTCCCAGAAGGAAGCCTCTTCTAAAGATGATGCACAAGAAAGCTTGCAAACAGCTTGTTCAAGACAAGCAGACTAAGGACATGGATTACCGAAACCATGTACTGTGGTCTGATGAGACCAAGATAAACTTATTTGGTTCAGATGGTGTCAAGTGTGTGTTGCGGCAACCATGTGAGGAGTACAAAGGGAAGTGTGTCTTGCCTACAGTCAAGCATGGTGGTGGGAGTGTCATGGTCTGGGGCTGCATGAGTGCTGCCGGCACTGGGGAGCTACAGTTCATTAAGGGAACCATGAATGCCAACATGTACTGTGACATACTGAAGCAGAGCACGATCCCCTCCCTTCGGAGACAGGGCCACAGGGCAGTACTCCAACATGATAACAAACCCAAATACACCTCTAAGATGACCACTGCCTTGCTAAAGAAGCTGAGTGTAAAGGTGATGGACTGGCCAAGCATGTCTCCAGACTTAAACCCTATTGTACATTTATGAGGCATCCTCAAACGGAAGATGAAGGATTGCAAGGTCTCTAACATCCATCAGCTCCGTGATCTCATTATGGAGGAGTGGAAGAGGACTCCAGTGGCAACCTGTGACTCTCTTGTGAACTCCATGCCCAAGAAGGTTAAAGCATTGCTGGAAAATAATGGTGGTTACAAAATATTGACACTTTGGACCCAATTTGGACATTATTACTTAGGGGTGTACTCACTTTTGTTGCCAGTGGTGTAGACATTAATGGCTGTGTGTTGAGTTATTTTGAGGGGACATCAAATTTACACTGTCTATAAAAGCTGTATACTCACTACTTTACATTGTAGCAAAGTGTCATTTCTTCAGTGCTGTCACATGAAAAGATATAATAAAATATTTACAAAATTGTGAGGGGTGTACTCACTTTTGTGAGATACTGTACATCTACTCACTGAGTTTCAAGTTGGCAGAGACCATCATGGCTTCCTTGACCGTTAAATGTAATAATGTCCCCTTGCATCATATAACAGGACATCTTCCCAAATGCTTGTAGCTCCCTCAAATGCTGGGGCCCATAGTCAGCAGGCAAGATGCTACCTTGCAGTCCCCTCCAAAAGCTATTGTCCTGGGTTGGGTCTGTCACATCACCAAAACTCCCTTCCTTGCAATGCTACACCTGACAGAGATCCAGGGTGCATCCACACAAATACGTTTCCAGAGCCACACCCTCTTCCTTAGAGCTGACAGTAATCATACACACCCCTTCCTTAAAGCAGAACTCCTCCTCTCTTGTGGGCAGTATGTGCAAGACAGGAGTATTAAGGGTAAGACAGTGGGCAGTATGCGTAGTAGAGGAGTCCGGAGGTAGAACAGGGGGCAGCATGCACAGTAGAGAACTATAGAAAGTATGACAGCAGACAGAGAAAGAGTGTGCAGTATATGAGAATAGGAAGAGCAGTTCGTCTTTGGACTAGCAAATGATGGTTACTGATCTTTCCATGATTAGCAACAAATCTATTAAAAATATGGTCAAAGTCATAGATGTGAAAGACAGGAGGATTTTACAGAGGAGGAATAGAAGTTAAAATCAGGAGTGAGACATCAAGGGTATGTTTAGACCACTAGGAAACCTCATTTTCGGGGTGAAGATCCTTTATGAGTTCAAACAAGACACTAGGCAGGTTACCTTTTGCTACCCTTCTCGAGTCACATTACCTGCATACATCTTATTCACATATTCCTCTGTTTTCAGCCAAAAAAACAAGAATGTAGAATGTAGTAGCCAAGCAACTGATATTTCAGAAGGAGGCCAGCAATGGCAACCTCCCTTTCTCTTAGGAAAGGTTTATTCTACATAAAATGTAATATAATTTCTTATATTTCAATGAAAATAGTACGTTTCTTAGAGACTCAAACAACAGGAAACGTAACAGAAAAGAAAAATTTGAAGCAAGGGAACTAGAATTGAGACAACATGGTCTGCTTACTTTGCAATACCAGTATTTTTATAAACTATCTCTTCTAAAGCAGTCACTTCTGTCTGTCCCTGATGTGCAGTTGGGAGAAAGGAGGTGGACTCGTTTTATGCTTTCTTGTACTATCTGTGGCATGGAGTATAAAAATCAATTTAAATTGTTGAACATTGCTTCAGTTCAACTGGAAAAAAACAAAGGACACTAAATGATGTCATATTTTTCATACTGAAAGATTAAGTTCAGAAAATATACAGTGTGACGAAACAGCGCTAAGCCAAAAAATGAGAACATAACAAAAACAAGACAAAAAAAAAGCTGCAACAAAAAATGTTAACCACTAAGTGAAAAAATATAGAATACACCATAGGCAGCACTCATTTTTCTATAACAAGCCTGGACTCACCAAAACAGATGGACCAATGTTCTGCAACAAAAGGTCTATATTTTATAGAAAATAGTCTGTGCAGTCAAGGGGCCCCAGTAGGTATTAAAAAGCCAAGCAGCTTTGTGAAATGTTCAAGGACTTTATTGTCATACCCGTAGGACCTTTGGGCCCCCTGGAGACCTGGGCATAAAACTCCCAGTTAGCAATCCCAACATCCTGCCTTGTTGCTAAGATGTGAAAAACGTTGGTGTTTACTCCTGCAATGCTGGGAATGAGCATCCAAAGGTTTCACATCCTAGCAGTAAGGTGGGACTTGGGTCTCTTGATCTTCCATTTCCTGGAAATGATTCACTATGCCTTTAATACTCGGTGCAAGCAGCCCATGTCCTAACTGCACATTAGGAGCGGACGGGAGTGATGGCCTACTGTAAGTCACCAGACTAGAACATAGGCAGGCCATACTGGCCAAAATGGTTGAGGTTCCATTCAACCATTCAATGATGTTCCTGAGATGTGAGAATGGTTGGATTTCACTACTGTAAGGTTGATAGTAAGCATCCAAAGGTTTCCACCTCCTAGCAACAAACAGGACTGGGACCCCTTGACTGCATAGGCCATTTTTTAGAAAAAGTGAACTTAGCCTTTATTATTCAATGAAAGCAGCCCAACACAGAGTTCCTTCCCATGTCCCAACTGCACATTAGGAGAGTGTAGGAGTGATGGCCTAATGTAGCTCACCAGAAGGGAACACTGGCAGGCCACATTGACCAAAAATGGAGGTTCCCTTCATTAATGGAATATTAATGTAATGTAAAGAAATTACTTTTGTGTGAATAAAATGTATTAGAGCTACGTTTTCCTTTAAATAGCAGATACAGACTAACTACAGACCCATGTTTTAAAATATACATATTTCTAGGTTAATCCAATTTGTTAAATGGTGTTTTCTGTAAAATATGTGTATTTCATTATGTTGGGGATATATGGCATGTTTTTAATGGATTATATTTCCGCCAGGTCACTGTTTTTATACAGTTTCATTTATAGCAGTGTGGTCTGGCAAGAATCTAAATGAGCCTCGTGTGAACTTATGATGCCCTTTAAATCTGTGGAATTCATATGTTCATTATCAGACCATAAATACTTTGCAGACACCAGATACGGGGGTCCCTTTAGGTATGTCCTGTCTCATGTTACTAATCCTTGCAACCTAATAAATATGCTGTCACTTAAAAAGGGACTAGGAAGCAGGTCATGATCTTTCAGGCATAACGTTGTGGTCAATCAGCCTTACTGGAAAAAAAAGGGCATCATTAGTGAAGAGCATGCTACTGTCACAGAAATGACACTAGGACTTACATTCTCCTAATTTCAATGCATCCAGAAACTGGTGGTTTTTTTTTTTTAGTTTTTTCATGCTGTGGTAAAAGTATTCAGAAAACAGTCTGACTCATTTAAATATCAAAGTTGTCATTGATGCATAAATGACAGATGTTTTACATTAAGGGATTACCAAAAAAAGACACCTTCTGATGTTGGACTTTACTGGTACCAGAGAGGAACGGCCACACCTTTTTGTTGTATAAAATAACAATATTTATTACAAAAAATATTAAAAAAACATTTATAAAATCATGAACATGTTCTCTAATAAGACGATATTCACCATGTAATAAGACACAAATAATATGTCTTTGCTATATGTTCCAAAATCTTGACGCGTTTCGCATCTATTCACTTCCTACATGAGGGGATGTCGTTTTTAAAAAAAAATTACATTCTTAATATATACATAAATCTGATCATATAAAAATGTATGCAACATAGTATGTATTTTGCATACTTTAATTAAAGGTAAACTCCAGAAATGATTTGTATTGAACACTTATATATTCTAGCATGACACAACAGTGTTGATTTACTAAAACCGGAGAGTATAAAATCTAGTGCAGCTCTGCATAGAAACCAATCAGTTTCCAAGTTTTATTGTCAAAGCTTAATTGAACAAGCTGAAGTTAGAAGCTGATTGGTTTCTATGCAGAGCTGCACCAGATTTGCACTCTCCAGTTTTAGCAAATCAACTCCAATGTAGCTATGAATATCTCATACCTGATGGGCAGCTGCACACTGACCACATGGGGGATCACATGTTCAGCACTGCCACCATTCACAGAACTCTTTTTTGGCTTCTTCTTTTCAATTGGTATAAGGCATTTTCTTAGTATAAGGCATCTGATTGGACAAGGTGAAAAAACATGACATAATTGCCTCTCTCTACATCTCATCCAATCAGAGAATGCTTTGTATTAACTGCTTGCCAACCGCTGGTCGGCAATTGACGGCGACAGTGTGGCTCGATAACGCAAAACGCCGTCATACGACGGCGGCCGCAAGATCACGCCGTCCGGGGAGGGCCAGGGAGCTGGTGCGGCGGATTCGATCTCCGCCGGCCACCCGCGATGCCCCCCCCCGGAGTGAAAGAACGGAGGTCCGTGTAAGTAAACACGGACCTCCGTTCTGTGAGAGGGGGAAGGGCTGTGATCACAGCCTTCCTCTACACGGAAGGTGTGATCACTTCCCTTCTCCTGTTAGGGCAGTCCCCCCACAGTTAGAACACGCACAGGGAACACAGTTAACCCTTAGAGCACCCCCTGCAGGTTAACCCCTTCACTGCCAATGGCATTTACACAGTAATCAGTGCATTTTTATAGCACTGATCGCTGTATAAATGCCAATGGTCCCAAAAAAGTGTCAAAATGTTCCGACATGTCCACTGAAATATCGCAGTACCGCTAAAAATCGCAGATCGCCGCCCTTACTAGTAAAAAATAAAAAAAAATTAAAAACCCCAGAAATGAATTCTCATCATCCATAAACGCGACCACTTTTGCGCAAACCAATCAATAAACGCCGATTGCGATTTTTTTATCACAAATATGAGGAAGAATATAAATCGGCCAAAACCGATGAAAAAACTGTTTTTTTATATTTTTTTTTGGATTTGTATTTTAGCAAAAAGTAAGAAATTTGGGTTTTTTTGCAAAATTGTCGCTCTTCTTTTGTTTATAGCGGCGATCAGAAATGACGCAGTGGGGATCAAATACCACCAAAAGAAAGCTCTATTTGTGGGAAAAAAGGACGCAAATTTCGTTTGGGTACAACGTCGCACGACCGTGCAATTTTCAGTTAAAGCGACGCAGCACCGAATTGCAAAAAGTGCTCTGGTCCTAAAGCTGGAAATCCTTCCGGGGCTGAAGTGGTTAATTGAACAAAAATATAAGGTAATCTATGAATGGCGCCAAGCAAGCACCCCCTTTGTTGTGTGTGCAGTGGGAAAGCAGTTCTCAAAGAACCTGATCAAGACTCAAAATATCACACCTATCACTGTAGTAGCACCAACTACTATAGTTATTTAAAGCTTCCACAGTGGATCATCAGGTATGAGATATTCATATTTGCAGTGTGCCAAGCATGACCAATGTAAGTAAGTAATAAAAATTGGAGTTCAGCTTTAAATACATACTGTATCTATTGGTATTTAAACAGTTATTTGCATTTGAGTTTAGATGATTCTTTCTGTAAATTAAAACATTTCTGTGCATTATAAAGGTATTGTAGGTTGATTTGATAAATACATTGCAGCCATAACTTTCTGTGGTGTATGGTGGTGTTGTCATGAACATTTCTTTTAAAATGAAAATATTGCCCAAATTTTCAGTACCGTACAAGGTGTGCCCATTTTTAATATGGGCCAGTGTGTATGCACTCTATGTCCATTCACCTTTTTCAGAAAACTATAGCATACATTTGAGATCTAATCAAAGGGACGCTGTCATGAAAGATTAATGAAGGGTACTGAGCTCTCCCCTGAGGATGCTAGTTCTGACACATAGGGAATTCAGACACAGACAGACATCCATCATTTTCACAAGGAGGCTTGCAATGGCAGCCCCCTACTTCTCTGGTGACACAGTCACTTTAACCACTTCAGCTCCAGAAGGTTTACCCCCCCCGCCCATTAATGACCAGGATATTTTTTTTTTTGCGATATGACACTGTGTTACTTTACATACTGACAATTGCATGGCCGTGCGATGATGTACCCAAATAAAATCTTTTTCCCACAAGAGCTTTCTTTTGGTGGTATTTGATCACCTCTGTGGTTTTTATTTTTTGCGCTATAAACAGAAAAAGACCGACAATTTTGAAAAAAAAAAAAACAATATTTTTTACTTTCTGCTATAAAACATACCCAATAAAAAAATGTAAAAAAAAATCTAATTTCTTCATCAATTTAGGCCAACGTGTATTCTGCTACATGTTTTTGGTAAAAAAAAAATCCCAATAAGGGTATTGATTGGTTTGCGCAAATGTTTTTATGGAATTTTTTTTTTTTTTTTTTTTACTAGTAATGGCGGCGATCAGGGACTTATAGCGAGACTGCAACATTGTGGTGGACAAATCGGACACTAAGTGACACTTTTTTGCTCTCAAGCCATTTGTTATAACCTTTTTTAAATAAACTTTTGACTGCCTTTTCAGAGAGTGGATCTCTCAACTTTCAATTTACTATTGCTGTTTACAGTTTAAACCTATAGAGCGCTACCTCTGTTTTGTTTCGACACTTTTTTGGGGACCAGTGACACTAATACAGTGATCAGTGCTCTAAAAATATGCACTGTCATTGTACTAATGGCACTGGCAGAGAAGGAGTTAACATCAGGGGCGATTAAAGGGCTAAATGTGTTCCCTGGGAGTGCTTGCTAACTGTGTGGGGGGTGCTTTGACTGGGGGAAGACAGAAATCTGTGTTCCAGCTTAGCACCTTCCCCTCTTCCCTTGTTTACATAGGCAGATCGCCGTTTTGACTCTCTCTCAAATGATCGGCAGGTGCCGGCAAATATCAGGTCCACTGGACCCGCTGCTTGGCTCCCGCTGTATCCAATCACAGCGAGAGCGGCTTACCGGTGGCGTGCATGCGTGCCCCAGATCAGGAAGTAAAAAAGATGTACGGGTATGTGATCTCGCGCTGAAGGGCCGGCCTGCCGCAGTACATGTACATGTGTCGTTCTGAAAGCAGTTAAGCAGTTATGTGTTTGCATATGTTGCAACTGGAGAAGCTAAAAACATCCCCTACCTAACAGTCCTATAACTTGCATGTGTGGATAGGTTTTGATTTTCAAACACTTGGGAGAATAAAGAGTTGAGTAACCAAAGCATTTGCATAGGAGCTGGAGCCAGAAAATGCAGGCACAAATCTAAAACACTTGTGAATCTAGTCACTTCCAGAGGTACATACATTAACCCATTCACTGAAACCAAAACATTTCTCACTCGTACTGACCACAATTGTATTGAATTTGTGATTTTTAATTTTCATTATTCTTCCACACTTTACTCGGGAAACAGTCATTACTGTAAATGTGGCTTGGATTTTAGCTGAGCATAACATTTTAGCTGAGCTAAGCTTGTATTTTAGCTGAGCTGAGTATAAAAATGTTTGCAGAAGCAAACATTTAAGCATTTTTCTAAAAGGTATACCCTCAGTGTAATCAGTCAAGACGAATGTATGGTTTGTGATATCAAAAAAGGAAATATCATTATATTTGGAGCAGTAGGTAAGTGATGACAGATAGATAAAACCAAGATTCATGTTAATTAACACACAGAGATTCATTGCAGCCAAACACAATTCACCCATTTGTTCATATAATATGACATCTGTTTGGACACTCTGAGTGAATGAAAATATTATTTTTTGCATTGCTCTACTGTATGAAGATCTAATGGTTTGGTGGCTAACAAAACAGAACTAATCAACAAAGGGTTGATATTCATAAACTACGGACTGTAGTTTATGAATATCAACCCTTTGTTGATTAGTTCTGTTTTGTTAGCCACCAAACCATTAGATCTCCTCTGGTCTAGAAATCCAAATGCAGATCAAAAATGTTTTTGGCATCCTTTTTATGGTGTTAAAAATTCTTTTGGCAATTACTTTATTTGGCGTCTTAGTGTAATAGCAAACTGACAAGTGAGATTCTTGAAATATGGCTTAAAGTTCACTTAAAACCTAACTAACTCTAAACGTACTTGTAGCCACATTCTAAATTGAATCTATCTAGCCCTGTAAAGAAGAAATCGCTATACATATCATTTCTCCATCTGCTCCAATCCGGTCCCACGCTGAGCTGTCAGCAGCGGCTTATCTGTGTAGGCGTGTGCAGGAGAGGCAGCCGACAACGGAAGCCCCATAGCAACTCTATGGGTGGCGTCACTTCCCAGGCATTTCCCAGCCGTTTCAGTTCTCTCCTGCACACAGCATCTGCTGCTGGAAGACCACACCAGATCGGCTTCAGAAAAGGTATGTATAGCATTTTTTTTCTTTACAGGGTTAGATAGATTAGTTTTAGAATGTGGCTGCGAGCAGATTTAGGCCCTTTTCACAGGCGATCAGGTCTGCCTGGCAGTTTTCCCTATGGAGCGGTGGATGTCAGCAGTGACATGTCCGCTGACATTCGATGCTATCTGATCCGATCCTGTCCGCAAAATTCAGACGCATAGTGGTCCTATTTTCCATCCGTCTGGCGGATTGGTTATGACCAGATGAAAATGGACAGGAGGTCCGTTCTCACCCGATTTTCCCATAGAGGAGAGCGGAACTGGGTCTGTCTCCACTCTGCACAGTGAGTGGAGATGGAACTGTCATCCGCCTGCTCAGCAGGGATCAGCGGAGCGATCACCCACTGAGCAAGTGGAGTCCATCAAGCGGAGGAGCCCATGTGCAAGCAGCCTTAGAGAGGTTTTGGGTGAACTTCTACTCTAAAACTGTAAACCGGTTAAAGAATGGCTACTCTCCACTAATCTGGTTAATTTTTCAAAAGCCATTCTTGTCATTAGTGCTCTGGCTTATAGTGTCAGGTTGCCAATGTGGTACCTTAACAGGCTTTGACATCGGTCCTTTACATTAAGGTACCATATTACTATGCTTTGGTGTTAGCAGGTTGTCATCAGGATAAAATTTGCCACCACATTTCTGGTGGTAGTAATATACTGTACCTTCCATTTTTAGGGTTAAATGTGCAGAGGATTAGAAACATAATATAATCCTTATAGACTATCTTTTCTGCAGCTCCAAATATATGTTGTCATATATTTGAAAACTAGTCATCTTTACACCATTTGACATTTTACAAGCATTAAATTAGGAGGTTCAATTATTGTTGCCTTCTTTGACTAACTTTTCCAAGTTTTTTACAATTCTATAATAACATAAAATTAGAGAAGTATAGTGTGTCATTATTTTGCACTTACCTTGTCTTGGTGAAACCTGCTGGTCCCTGTTCCTTGATACCTCTGTAACAGGCGGACATTGTCCTTGTACTCTTTCTAGTCTCTCAGTTAGTCTTTGTTTTTCTTCTTCCAAAGATGTCTTTTCTTTCAAGAGGTCAGAGTAGGCCATCTCAAGACTCACTCTCTGTCCTTCCCATTCATCCTTTTGCATTCTTAATGTCTCCAGCTCCTTCTGATTACCTGACCCTAATTGAGGGGAAGAAGTGGCTTGTTGTAGGTCTTTCCCTCCTAAGAATGTATTCACCATCTTCTCCAACAAGCTGACCCTGGTTTGTAAGGCAGCTGTCTCTTGGGTACGGGCTGCATTTTCACGCTGAAGCTCCCTAATAGATGTCATTGCTTCTCCAGGTTCAGTACAGCTTCCTTCTGAAGGACTGGGCACTGTGAAAGTATATGTACATTGCCCTTGGCGGTCATTGGCTCTTCGGAGTTGAGGACTCCCTTGTGCCAGGCAAAATACCAGTGGCACCAAAATATGGAGGGTGAAAAACCCCATGTTGCTGCACTGAGATATGGTAATGTGTAATATGTCCAACAAGATAATCTGTTCCTAAAACCCAGTTAAGACAGACTACTATAAACTAAAGTTAGTCACCAAACTAAAATAAGTTTCTCTCTATGGGACTGCTCACCTCAGCATCTCCTTTATACACTTAGCATGGATGAGGGATGGGGTGGAGGAGGGCCTAGAAGAGGGGGATAGATAAAATGACAAGAATCTTCCAGACTCTTGCGTCTCAGCTGTGGAGTGACACTGCCTGGAGCCAGCTCATATTGCAGCCTCTTGCTGCTTAGTAGTCGCTGCTTTCAAGAAGGCTAAATCAACATGTAAACATATCCAGCCAGTTATACCATTACTGACAGACCAGCAGCAGGATTTAACTTACTAAATCCTGCAACTTGCTAAGTATTTTAATTGTTATTGTAGAGCAGGATTAAATATTTTTGCAGTAAATCCCATTTCAGAAAGATTTTTTTTTAATGATCTAAAGAAAATGTCTAAACTTTATTTTTTTTTTTCAAAGATGAATAAGACTTGGTAGCAATTTTGCATATGTACAGTGCATAGAAAAAATAGAACAAAATGTATTCCTTATGTTAAAAGCACATATTATGTATTATTTGAAGCTCGCTGTATACGTCTATTCTCTCCAACTTCCCTAAGAATTGCTGTGATCTACCAGCCTCCTGGGCCATTATCAACTTTCCTTGATGAGTTTTCTGCCTGGCTACCCTACTTTCTCTTTTCTGAAATTCCCACAATCCTTTTCGGTGACTTCAACATCCCTGTTAATACTGCTACTTCGAAACTTCTTAGTCTAACCTCCTCATTTGACCTAAATCAATGGGTACAGATTTCTACTCACTCTGATAGCAACATCCTTGGCCTTGTATTCTCCTACCTATGAGCTCCACACAACCTCTTCAAAAATCATTTTCCTCTCTCTGATCACCACCTTATTAGTTTCTCTCTCTTCCACCACCTTTCCCTCCAATCGCCTAACCATCACCCGTAGAAACTTTTGCCACTTCAACCCTTCTCTCTTCTATTCCGTTACTGACCACCTCTATGACAAAATCTCACCCCTGTCCTGGTCCAACCTAGCCACTTCTGTCTCCAATAAATCCCTGTCCTCAACCCTGGACGAGCTCGCTCCCCTCACTACACACAGAATCAGGCCTCGACCCCTACAACCCTGGCAAACAGGTGACACCAGAAATCTCAAAGAACGTAGCCATGCTCTTGAGTGTCTGTGGCAAAAGACCAAGTCTCTCAAAGGCTTCAACCAGTACAAATCTGCCCTCCAAAAATACAATTCTTGCCTCCACACTGCCAAGCAGACCTATTTTACCACTCTCATTAACACCTTCTCATCCAGTTCCCGTCAACTCTTCTCTACCTTCAGCTCTCTACTTCGTCTTCCACTGCCTCCACCCACTAGCTCACTCACTGCCCAGGAGATTGTTATTCACTTCAAAAATAAGATTAATATAATATGTGATGAAATTACCACTCTACAGGTATCTCCCCCAGTTAACACCCCATTTCAACAGGTACAATTGATACTCCCCTTATTCAAACTTGCTACTATAGATGGAGTTGTTAAACTCCTTTCTAGCACCCACCTAACCACCTGTCCTGGACCCTATTCCCTCTCAAATACTACGGTCACCCTCTGATTTTATCCTACACTCTCTAACCCACATCTTCAATCTCTTCCTCTCTTCTGGCATCTTCCCCAATGCTCTGAAACATGCATTGGCCACCCTAATACTTAAAAAGCCTTCCTTGGACCCTTCCAATTTTAACAATCTACACCTCTCTTATTTTCAATATACACCTCTTCTCTGGGTCAGCCTCCCATGGCTTTTAATATCATTTCTACGCTGACGACACCCAAATTTATCTCTCCACCCCTCAGCTCGCTCCATCAGTCTCCTCATGCATCACTAACTTACTAACAGACATATCTGCCTGGATGTCACACCACTTCCTCAAACTCAACTTGTCCAAAACTGAGCTCATAATATTTCTTTCCCCATGTGCCTCTTCCCTGACATCCCTGTCAAGAGCAATGGCACAACCATCCACCCATCCCCACACGCCAGGGTGCTAGGTGTCATCCTGGACTCTAAACTTTCCTTTTGGCCCCACATCCAATCATTATCCAAAGCTTGTCGCCTCAACCTCCGCAACATCTCTAAATGATGTCCCTTCCTAAACAGTGAAACCACAAAGCTCCTGATTCACTCCCTGGTTATCTCTCGCCTCGACTACTGCAACTCACTCCTCATTGGCTTACCTTTAAATAGACTATCCCCCCTTCAGTCCATCATAAATGCTGCTGCCAGACTCATCCACCTTACAAACCGCTCAACGTCTGCTACCCCTCTCTGCCAATCCCTTCATTGGCTGCCACTCGCCCAACACCAAGGTACAACTCCACCTAACAACTGCACTTTTATTTTCTTCATCAGCTCATCCTCCACAGTTATTACCCTCTCATATCACTTGACCCTCTCTCCTAGATTGTAAGTTCTAACAAGCAGGGCCCTCTGATTCCTCTTGAGTTGAACTGTATTGTAATTGTACTGTCTGTCCTATTGTTGTAAAGCGCTGCGCAAACTGGCGGCACTATATAAATCCTACATAATAATAATATTATGAGAAAGTGCTAGCTGCCACTGTCAGCTTGGTCCTTTGACTTTAACACTTTCCGAGTTTCTAACCCAGAACAGATGTGCAGACATGGAGTTAAAGCACCATTTTTGGAAGGATTTTCAGCTATGGCAGATACTTAAAGCTCAACTCCAGGTATGATCTTTATTGCATACTTACATCAGTCCAGCATGGACCAATGAAAATATGCAAACTCATCACTGATGGGCCACCAGGGAAGCTGACAATCACCATAGCAATCAGCGCTACTACAATGATAGCCACGATCTTCTGGGTCCTGTGCGAGTGGTTTCCTAACTGAAAACTGATCAAAGGGTTCTCTTGCTTTTCATTGCTATTCAAAGAACAACTTGTATTTTTTCATTAAAGCGGTTGTCTACCCTTTTTTTGTACTTTTACCTACAGGTAAGCCTAGAATAAGGCTTACCTGTAGGTAAAATGAATATCTTCTAAACCTGTATGGTTTAGAAGATATTACCTTTCTAATGTAATACATCGTTACGGCGCATGCGCCGTGTATGTTCCGGCGCATGCGCCGTATATGTGTCCCGGCAAAAGCCGGCATTAGTTCCGGACCCTGCTGGGGAAAACGAGCCCCGCGCGCATGCGCGGGAGTGACGTCTCGTGGCTCCGGCCAGTCACAGCGCCGGAGCCGCGTACCCGGAAGCAAGATCCGGGTGAAGATGTCCGCTCCCACAGAGGGGACCGAGCGGCTCGGTCGGATCTTCGTTTTAAGGTGAGTATTTCATAATGAGCTGGTATGCGGTGCATACTAGCTCATTATGCTATTATCTTGCAGGTTTTTATTTTTTAATTTTTTTTTTTTTTTTGAGTAGACAACCGCTTTAAAAACAAGGTGTTCTCTAATTGAACAATGTGGAGAAAAGGGGCAGTGACATCACAATCTCCATCTCATCCAATCAGAGAATGCTTTGCGTTGAATGAAGAAAATGTAAGGCGCTCTATAAATGGTTTCAGTTCCAAGTGAGCGACCCCCTGTGGTCAGTGTACAGAGGGGAAGCTGCTGGGCACAGGACCCAAAAATTCATGACAAACACTTTAGTAGCATCAACTACTACAGTGATTGTCAGCTTCCTCAGCAGCCCCTCAGATATGAGATATACAGTACATTTGTACATACATTAGTCCAAGCTGGACCAATGTAAGTATGCAATAAAGATGATTCCTGGAATTCAGCTTTAAAGTTTTTGCTGTTTAATTTCTTCTCTCTGTTTCCTGCAGTGATTGCATTCATAACCAAGAATTCCTTGGTTTGATCCCAGCGATCCAACAGCTTGAATACAAAGGCCAAGCCAGCCAATTTATGATTCATTGAAGAAACGGACACTCAGTCGGCTACATCACTTCCTATAAAATAAAGGATTAGCAGCTGATCCTCTTCAGTGAAAACACCACCTATTCCTCTTACTAAACTGAACCATTCTTCCCATACCCAGGAGTAAACTGGCGTAGCCTCACCAATGTAGACTCAATCACTGACCAATGAATCAGCTCCACTGCCAGCCCAAGGCAATCTGCCACAGCCATTCCAAACAAGGAACACCAACTTGCTTCAATCCCAATGCTAACATACAGAACTTTTCATAGAAACCAAGAAAAAGCATCAGCCAACAAGTTTGTACAACCATGAAAATGCACAGCCTAAACAAATGCATGCACCATAACCCACCATAAACATGAACAGTTCCAAGTCAAAACTGTTAGTCACTTCCTTCATCCATCATTTCCCACACCAACAAATACGCCTTGTGTGCCCAGTTCAAACTAATGTGGTGACCTGGCAACCATATGACCCCTGTGACTGCCACCAAAAGGAGGTTAAACATCTAGAAGCAAAACTGAGCAGATACTGCAGAGTAACTTTACTACTCTGCAGATTGACTCTTACTGTAGGTCTCAAGTCCACAAGCTTGTCATCTGAGAGTCGATGTTCGATAGCCACGGTGTTGATTAATGTACCCAAAAAGCTAACGGTAGAAGGACTGTCAGTCTTGTCAGAAGCCAAGGGACTCTGAAAATCTCAGCAACACTCTGAACTGTGGCCAACAAGATAGCACACTGATTAGAGGCAGCCAGACCTATACACAAAAAGTCATCCAGATAATGGATAAGTAAAGCACACAGATGCACAGTCTCTCTCCTGAGTGAAAACCTCCCATGATCCTCCAACTGATCATCCACTGCAGCCCCAACTGCTCCTACCAACCCACCAATCTGGTAGGTACCCCGACCCTATTTGCCCTACATCTAGGCTTCTTTTCAATTTTCACATTTGTAGTTGTGTTGCAGAATTTCCCTTGCTCCCTGTCTGGTAAAAAATTGTCAGTAGGACAGGAAGTGAGGGAAAATTTCTCTAATAGAGTCCTGCATTGCAGTAAACACCCAACAAGAGTTCTAAGGCCTCATTCACAGCGGCGATGATGCCCGTATAGTGTGAATGGGACTTTTTTTTTTTTTTTTGCACCATCGCCTTCATGAATGAGGCCTATTACTTCCACACTTTATCCAAAAGTAGAAACAAGGTTTTTGGCTTGAAAATGCACTACATCTCTAGGTTTGGTGTTCTCATTTGACTACATTTTATCTATTTGATGCACACCATCAGGGCCGCTGATAGGGGGGTACAGCCAGCCCTGGTGTGGAGGGCCCAGAGCACACAGGGGGGCCCACACAGGGTGGATTAGTGACAGATGACAATTGTGTCTCTTCTTCTCCTGCAGATGAACGTTGCTCTCCTTCCCTCTCCCTTGCTACAAACTTTTATCTGATAAGAAAGAGACAGTCATCCCTCACTAATCCCCCTCCTCTCAGCATTGGAGTTTGTTATCTCTAATTTAGACTCCATGCACACTGGCTTAAAAAAAAAAATGCTGCTTCTGCGGAAGTTTAGTGTTTTGCCTGTAGAAGCAGCTCAATGTTATCCTATGTGTCCATACACATTGGGACGATTACAGGCATATTTAAAGCTCAACGTTTAAGAGACGAAAAAAAAACCCTTCTGGTTCTCCTAAACTTGTCTAAACTTTGTACAAAAAAAGTTCTATATAAGTGTTTTTTTCTGCCATGTGAACTGAAGTTTTTTTTTAAGCCCAGTGTGCATAGAGCTTAACTTTTTTCTCTCCCTCTGCCTCTCTGATCCCGGAGCCTGTATATTTTTTTCCATCTCATCTTCATTTTCATTTATTAACTCTTTTAGATTTAGCAGGAATTCTCTGAGTTATGTAGTATTTGTGTCTGCTAATAGTTTTATTGTATTTTTAGCGAAATATAGCTTTAATACATTCTTGGGGGGGGGGGGGGCTGTCAAATAGTCTGTACGGGCCCCGCGATTTCTATCAGCAGCCCTGCACACCATTGTACAAATTCTACAAAGGTGATAAAGACTGCATATTACTACAGGAAGATCAATCATAACGCTTACATACTACTTCATGTGGCTCTGTTAATATCCATTTTCAAGCTCTAGACATTTTAAGTAAAATTTGTATATTGTATTTTTTTTTTTTTTTTTTTGCAAAACTGAAAAAACAGTTCTTGTTTTTCCCAAAATCTTGCTTCACTATTTGCATTGACCATCACTGAGCTCCATTTGCTGGCATCCTGGTGAGTTCATTTATGTCATGCAAAACACTGAATTTTAGAGCTTAACAGGGGGTTAGTTGGTACAGTGAGTTCACTTTGTCGTGGTGCCTATTAGCACAGGAACAATTTTCCTGGCAATGGCAGGTGCAATCGGATACTGATCTCTGCTGCCTGCTTTCCTTTATTTTATTTTCTCAGCCCAGAGTCCAGATTTTAGCATTTTCTTTCCAAATTCCCATCTGTATCTTCCTGGTTTCATCATACTAGTTGGCATATATGTGAATTGATAATTCACATATCAGTTTCTACACATGCTTTTTATGTATCCTTAGGTCTGCTGACTTAATCCACACTATGAGTTTTTTTCTTCGGTTGAACGAAAAAAATCTGTCAGCTCTGGCGATCCAAGGTTAGTACAGCAATCTCCCCAACAGAACGCTCCAGAGAGAGCTTATCGGGAGCTGGCGACTTCTGTCGGTCTGGCTCCCATACACACGGCCGTATGTTGCCTGGAATTCTGCCTTTGTGTATGGGCTTTAGGCAAAAACACTGTCTATACATAAGCTACTTATTTACAGAGAAAGGCTCTTCCTTATTTCATTACTGTCAGTGGATAGTCAGCTCCTGTGTGTGGTGCTGCTGCCAGGGCCGTCTTTAACGCAAGGCAAAAGGGGCAGCTGCTTTTGGCCCCACAACAATGTCTTGAGTCCGCACTGCAGCCCCAACCGGGCCGGCTCAGAATCCTAGGTCACTCACACAAATACTAGTAGCCTGTGTCCCATCTCGAGACCCGGTTCCCGCTGCCCACAGTCCTCCTGTCAAATCACTGGTTGCTAGGACCGTCTGTGGTTGCCTAGCAACCAGTGACATATATGCAGAGGCTCCAGAATTCAGAGCAGAGGAGGCTGTAACTTCCTGCTCCAGACCTGGCCTGCGCTGCCTCCTAGTGCTTCACCTCCTCCAGATTCTGGACTGCTGACAGTAACTACAGAAGAACTGAGAGTCTGAGGTGAGGGGGACCCATGGGGCTGTAAATAGGGGAGCCAGGAAGAGACACAGGGACAGACAATTGCAGGAAGTGCGAGAGGTAGATTGAGAGAGAGGATGAGAAGGTAGTCTGAGAGGAGGAGGTGACTGAAGGAAGCAACTGAGTAGAGGTGAAGGGACTGAAACATCCCTCAGCTGCACTGACAGATTAACCACCAATCTGTCCCCACTCTACACCCTGCACTGACAGCTCTGTCCATTCCTCCACCCTGAGCTAACACCAGGACCACCTTTAATATGAATTGGACCCTGGGCAAACATTTTCTTGCCCCCCCCCCCCCCCCATGCAACTTCGCTCTCCACCTGCTCTGAGACATACAATAAATAGCAGCTAGACTCAAAATCAGTTTACTGAATCATATCAGGCAGTGATTGCGATTGGTTGCCAGAGGGTACAGCATATCATTACTGCTTACTGACTTGTTGCTAGAGGTTATAGCACACATTACTGCTCACTGATTATTTGCTAGAGGTTACAGCACATGATTTCTGCTTTTTGATTGGTTGCTAGAGATTACTGTACATCAATACTGCTCACTGATTGGTTGCTAGAGGTTACTGCACATCATTACTGCTCACTGATTGGTTGTTAGAGGTTACAGCACATGATCTCCTCACTGTCTGCACACCATGGACTGGAGAATGCAAAGTTGCTTTCCTAACATCACAGAAACGTGCTGCCCTTTAGCAGATACACAGCAGTTCCATCAATTGTTAATGACACCCTCACTCATCTGCTGACATGTGCTTTGGCACTGTGTGATTTTGAAAAAGGGATAGGGACTTTCTTCTGCATTTGTAGCGCATAGAGCAGCCCATTGAAATTAATGGGCTGCCCTACATGCGACCTACATCTTTATCCACTCTGTCAGTACAAGTTTGCCTCCTAAAACCCCTGCTAACCTCTGCACCCCAAACCACCCCCCTTTCCTCTCCACTCCACCCCCCCCTCCCCTTTAACTCTACCTGCCTCCTCTGCTCATCTTTGCACCTACCTTCCTTACCTTTATACATCCCCTCTTTACTCACATGTGCACCCCAAACTGTAATTCCTTCTCTGCCTACCTCGGCACACCCCACACTACCCTACCACCAATTTGCTTACATTTGCAGAACAGGCTGATGTTAGGCTTAATGACCACAGTTGCAGGCAGGACTTTCAAGCATGCCCCTTAACCTCCCCAGTGGGCAGCATTCCGTATAGGTGATGTGGATATGACCTCAGGAGGCTATGATATACATATGAATGCCGCCTTTATTTACACCTTGTTCCAAATTATTATGCAAATTATATCTTTCTCATTTACCTAAATAATTGATGTAAACAACAGTCAGCATAATTCTCATGTTATCAACTATTAAGAGTACAATTCAAATTTTATTCGAACAAACCTCCTAATGATAACCATATTTTTTTTCAAAATAAAAAACTTACAATGCACTGTTCCAAATTATTACGCACCGTAACTTTCAAAACACTTTATAGGTTGTAAAGAACTGAAAAATGTCATGTGCTGTGTTTGCAACATATTTACTGAAATCAAAAGCTATTTCAATTAAACTTTGAAGAACATTTTAACTTTTTAAACATTTTAATGAGTCACATTACATTTTAACATAGGACCCCTTATTTGATAGCAGCTTCACAAGTCTTGCATCCATTGAACTTGTGAGTTTTTGGACAGTTTCTGCTTGAATTTGTTACAAAGATGTCAGAATAGCCTCCCAGAGCTGGATGTAAACTGCCTCCCGCCCTCATAGATCTTTTGCTTGAGGATGCTCCAAAGGTTCTCAATAGGATTGAGGTCAGGGGAGGATGGAGGCCACACCATGACTTTCTCTCATTTTATCCCCATAGCAGCCATTGATGCAGAGGTATTCTTTGCAGCATGAGATGGCGCATTGTCGCGCATGAAGATGATTTTATTACAGAAAACATAGTTCTTCCTTCTGTACCAGGGAGGGAAGTGGTCAGTCAGGAACTCCACATACTTTGCAGAGGTCATCTTTACACCTACGGGACCCTAAAGGGGCCGACCAGCTCTCTTCCCATGATTCCGGCCCAAAACATGACTCCACCAACACCTTGCTGACATCGCAGCCTTGTTGGAATAGGGTGGCCGTCCACCAACCATCCACTACTCCATCCATCTGGACCATCCAGGGTTGTACGGCACTCATCAGTGAACAGGACTGTTTGAAAATTAGTCTTCATGTATTTTTCTCCACAACCACCTCAGTACAAAACCCGGCCTTAGTACCCTTCTCTCGACCAGCCGGGGAAATCCCAGGGCATCCACATTTCTACTGGAGACGTTTCATACACCTCAAGGACTGACTGGTGAAGGGAGGGACCATGTCTTCCTTCTTGATACAAAAGACATTATTTTAGTAGAAGTACGCGCTGTTACGCGGTAGAGTACGACGTTTCTTATGGAGACGTAGTTACCGACGATACCCCTATTTTACTCTCTTTCAGTACCACACCGGAGGTAGGAGGGGACTGGAGTTAGGATAACTCTTGGAAACCTCGTAGGAGTTCGTTTTCTAG